>AWOL01S0021748.1:5048-111052 GCA_000715115.1 Nicotiana otophora | reverse complement strand
ATCGTTTATATATATATATATATATATATATATATATATATATATATATACATAACTATAAGAAATGCAACTGCTATCTTTTAGTTTTTACATGTTAAATTTATACAGAAACCTTAGAGAGTAGTCAAATTGCTACTTCTAAATCCTCCCAAAACTTTGAAACCAATATACAAATGGGGTCCAAATAGATTTTCTGAAATTATTTTTCAATATTATGAAAAGCTTCTGCAATATCCGGTCGAATTTATTATTTACTTTTTCTAGCCAGTATACATAGATTAATTCTTTTAATTTTATTAGGAACTAAGAAGCATCAAAACCACCAATATCCACGATCCATTTTTTTAGTAGTGAATAAAGAATAATATTCTTCTTTTGTAGAAGTTTCATCTCAACTCCAAAGCCACCTTTAATGTTTAATATTTACAAAAAGGAACCCCAAAAAGGGATGAATAAAATAAAAAACAAAATAAAAAGGTGGAGAAAACATTGAAGTTACTTCAAAGATCTCAACTTTTTGTATGCTTCCTCTTTACTATTTGTTTTCTTTCCAAACTTTCTCATTTGGTCATGTTGATTATACCACCAAAATAAGCAATCCCTTCCCTTTAAAGTTGCCTAGAATGGGCCAAAGAATATTCAATTTGTACTTATTGGAACCTTGTAATAGAATGAATTTGCTATCAACAGAAAGTTGCCTATCAAAATAGACCCCAATTGAGAAAGATCTTCACAAAAAATCATTCATGATACTACATAACTCTAGCTAGCAAAAAGAAGATAGAGGCTATTTAAAAATGTAATTTGAACAAGTTGTATGCTTTTCTTTTTTGCCTTTTCTTTCTTTTATGTATGTAACAATGCAGTGATCACAGTCAAATCTTTCTATAACAACTTTATTTGTTTCGATATTTTTTTGCTGCTATAATGAAGTATTGTTATAAAGTCAATATATTATAACATAATATAAAATTAGCTCCGAGAAAAACTTCGCTTCTATAGTGAATGTATATTATATAGAGATATTGTTATAGAGATATCTGACTGTACCAGTATTAAAGATAGTTTTTTTGGGGGGGTGTATATGTGAGGAGAATTCATGTTTTACAAATTTGCAAAATCTACGAAGTGTTTTCTCCGAGAAAAAAGTTGCAGTAATTCGATATTTACACCAAACTATATTAGTTTTGTCATAGTCAATGATAAAATTGAAGTGAGAATATGTATTAATTTTCTATAGTTAAGTGATAACGGTGTAAAGATGTATTGGTAGGCGTCTTTGATTTTCAATTTTTGAGGATATAAAGATGCATTCCTCTTTCAACTTACAACCTGCAAAAGAGGATTGAAAATCCAATGATGATCACGTACTATGATTGTACATACTCCTAAATTAGTATGAAATCACGGGGCATAAAAGACTCTCAGCCTTCTAAAAGCTACTATGCCCCAATCATGGGCAGAGCTAAAGGGTTAGATAGTCCAAACCTCCTATGTCAAAAAATTATATTTTATATATAAGGTCAAAGCGTGGGTTAGTTTTGGGAGACTTATACCCTAAGTGTTTGAATGTGTACTTTAAACACGCCTAACGCATAGCACTTGGGACTCGCCTAACAGTTCATGTGCAAATCATGTGTCGAATTATCTAATTAGTATTGTTGATCCTCAAAATATTTTAACAAATGATGAATGTTCTATTTTTATCTGAACAAATATGAAGATTGAGAATAACTTAAATAACGAGCCATAGTATTGCAATTTATTAATTGAGAAAATTGTCAGGGTGACTATCATTGAATTATTTTATTTTTGAAAATAGATAGGTGAAGTTTATATGTCCACTTGCTATTGATTTTCATTTTTTAGTATTATATCTTTCAAGATTATCATTCTTTTATTATTTTTTTATTAGAAAGTAATTTTATATTTATTCATGAAGGAGTAATGTTTTAAATTATAATTGATAGTTTATTGATTATTTACTTTTAGGGAGGTAAAATGCGTAAATATATATATTTTTGAGGAAAAATCATTACTAGCCATCCGCTGAAAACTTATATCAGCCGCCAGCCATAAATTATAATTTATATTTTTATAACCCAAAACTTATTCTAATAGATAGCCGCTGAAATTAGCAAATCCAACTGACACGGAACATAAGGGAAAATGAGGGAACGAGAATTGAAAGGTAAAATATCGAGATGGCTCTTAATTTGTTCATAGGAAAGCATTCATTATTTGATTCTTTTTGGCTTTTATGCTATTTTGATATTGATATTTTATACATATTTGTGAGGAATATAAAAATAAAACTTTTGTCATAAATGTTAATTTTTATCAGCTGATGGAAGGGCAAAAAGGACAGGTGTCGTGTACAGAATAATCACACCTATTTGGGTCATTACATACTTTTTATACACATTAGTATATCATTTAAATTCACAGTATGAAAAAGATAATGCCAAGAAATTGATTTGTTCCTTTTCCTATATGAGTCCAAGATGTGACAATGCTATAAGTGATCGATGGATAATTAAAACTTCACAAAACCACTATAATTGAGAGCATTTGTATGATTAGCTATTCTCTCATTACCTAAATTAAAACGAATAAATTACATCCAAATTATACGCGATCACTATATATAAAAATATATATTTATATAACTACAATCTTACTATACAAAAATTATATAACATATAATATTACTTATACAAAAAATATACAAGTTTATATAACAAATCAAAAATCTTTCAAGTGTTTCCCTATATTGCAGTTCGTGTGCACGCTAGTATAAAATATATATGCATTTTTTACACATTGTAGAATATATATATATATATATCGTAGAATAGTCTATACATGTAATGATCCAACCGGTCGGAGATATATTAGTGTTACCTTCTGGTTCGGGAATGTATACAGTGTATTGCGACGATTCACGTGTTGGTTTGGATTGTGTATTAATACAGGAAGGGCGAGTTATTGCATATGCTTCGCGTCAGTTGAAGCCCTACGAGCAGAATTATCAGGTATATGATTTGGAGTTAGCTGCGATTGTTCACGCCCTTAAGATTTGGAGGCATTATCTTTATGGGGTGTCCTGTGAAGTTTATACTGATCATCACAGTTTGCAGCATTTGTTCAAGTAGAGGGACTTAAATTTAAGGCAGCACAGATGGCTGGAATTACTAAATATTACTATTCACACTTATTTAGCACTCCATGTATTATTCTAAACTCGTTCGAGGACGAACGTTTGTTTAAGAAGTAGAGAATGTAATGACCCAACCGGTCATTTTGACTTTTAAAAACCCATTCCCTAAAATAAAACTCCCTGAACATGTTTTTATTAATTTATGACTTGCAGGGATGGTTGGTTCGGGATTTGGAAGCGTTTGGGTTCAAATCGGAACACTTGGTTCCTTAAGTTAGCCTTAAAAGGGCCAAGTTTGACTTCGGTCAACATTTTGAGAAAACGACCCAGGAATCGGGATTTGACGGTTCCAATAGGTTCGTATGATGATTTTGGACTTAGGCGTATGTCCGAATCGGGTTTTAGATAATTCGGGAGCGTTTTGACGCTTAATAGTAAAAATCAACTATTTGAAGATTTAAAATTCTTTAAATTTGGTTTCGAGTAGGATTTTGAGTAATTGAAGTCCGTTTGGAATTTCGAGATTGGAAATAGTTCCGTATAGTGATTTAAGACTTGCACGCAAAATTTTGTGTCATTCCGAGTAGTTTAAATATATTTCGGCGCATTGAAAGTAAATTGAAGAACTTGAAATTCTTATGTTTGAATCAATTTGGTTTAGGGTATGATTCTTAGATTTGATGTTGTTTTAGGCGTTCCGAGAGTTCGAGAGAGTCCGTTTTATGATTTCAAACCTGTTGGTATATTCGGGCGGGGTCCCGGGGACCCCAAGTGTCAATCGGACGAGGCTCGGACCAAGTTGGAAGTTGGGAGCCAAAACTGAAACTCCCAGCTACTGTCAGAATCGCATCTATGCTTGGCCAGTCGCAGGTGCGACATTCGCAGATGCGACGGAAGCTCGCAGGCGCGACACTCGCATATGCGGGATTTCTTCGCAGAAGCGGAAAAGGGAAGGGGAGGTCGTCGCCGTAGATGCGGAGAATTCGCGCACCTGTGAACGCGCAGGTGCGAAGCTGTGTGCGCAAATGCGAGAATTGGCCAGGCAAGTGGAACTCGCACCTGCGTGGATTTTTCGCAGGTGCGTTCCAACCTCCGCAGGTGCGAAAGATCTGTTTGGCAGAAACCTTAAAAGAACGGAAATTCGCCATTTTTGCCTATTTTCTTCCATTCTTGGGTGATTTTGGAGCTTTTTGAGAGAAGTTTTCAACTAACAACTTGGAGGTAAATTAATTCCACATCTATTGAGTTAAATACATAGATTATAGGCAGACTATAACTAGTAAATCTTAGAAATCAAGGGTTTAGGTGAAAAACCTAGATCTTTTATAAAAGTGAGATTTTAACCACGAAAATAGTTATGGAATTGGGTAGAAATTATATATTTAAGTTCTTGAGATTATGGGTAACGTTTTCATCCGAAACTTTCTAGAATCTGATCACGTGGGCTCGGGATGAATTTTAGAAATTTTACCATTTTGGATAGGGTAATTTATTTAATAGATGAATTTTGAATTATTGAATATATATTAATTATTTTATATAACTTTTGGATAGTTTCGGATTTTCGGCATTGAATCGAGAATTTTACGCGACGCGATAATCGGAAAGTGGACTTTAAGACGAGGTAAGTCTCTTCTCTAATCTTAGGAGGGGAAAATTACCTCATAGGGATTAAATTGAATAATTGTTGCTAATCGCGAGGGCTACGTACGCACGAGGTGATGAGAGTCTGTGCGTAGCTACTATTAATGCTAAAGTCCGGATAGTTTAGGACTCAAAGCATGAATTACTTTTGTAAATTATATTCTTTGTTTAATTAATATTAAATTGATATATATGAATATATTGTAAATTGTTAGATAAAGATATTAAAGGATGGAAATCTCATATGCTTGATTTTCTGTTTAAATCAATTAATTGTTAAAAGAAATTGTTCTTCCTCCCGAATTTATCTCATAATAAATATACTCTCATTCCGGAGGTATATAAGAAAATGTTCTCCTTTCTTGTGGAGCGGGCCGAACGCCTCAGCAGGATAGATGCATCTATAGATCGCGCCGCACGTCTCTCGGCAGTGTACACGACACTCTGGATCGGGTCGTACGTCCTTGGTAGAAATCGTGCTTAATAATAATTATTATTATACGATACTTTAATAGCTTATTTCAGTTTGCGAAACTAATTGATAAATTGGAAAAATCCTTGAAATTTAATTAATATATTGAGAATTGTTGCATTTGAAGGAATTTGATTATTTTCGCTGATTAAATAAATTATTTTAAATTCTGTAAATCATGCTGATTTAATATCCTAGTTGTATTTCAATTATTATTATTGACCCATAGTGAGTGTCAAAGCCGGCCATCTCGTCTCTACCACTTCGAGATTAAGCTTGATACTTATTGGGTACACGTTGTTTACGTGCTCATACTACACTTGCTGCACTTTTTGTGCAGGAACTGAGGCAAGTACTTGTGGAGGACCTATTGTTTTACACCCACGTTATTCAGGGGCATAGTGGTGAGTTGTTTCTCTGATCCGTTCTACAGCTACTAGTGTCTCTCTTTGTATTTTTTATTCTGTCTATTTTTATTTCAGACAGTATTTGAGGTTTTGTATAATCTACTGGATGCTCATACACTTGTGACACCAGGTCTTGGCACACACATTGTTAGAATTTGGGTTTTATTATTTTCTTGGTTTTAAATTTTGTCAATATATGCTTAATTTATTAAGTTGGCTTGCCTAGATGTAGTATTGGGCGTCATCACGACCTATAGGTGAAATTGGGTCGTGATAATACACTTTGAATACACAAAAGCACTTGGAATACATTAATAATACATTGGAAATACATTTCAAAATACATGATACACTCTAAATACACGGTGTGTACACATTACACATACAGAATGCGTATATAATTTATATACACTATGTTTACATATTAGACAATACACATGTGTATACAGTTTTGATACACTGTATAGACATATTATACATTCATGATACAAAATACACTCAGGATATACTCAATATATACTTTAGATACACAAGCACACCCGAGATAGGCTCAATATACACTAATGATATACTGTCAAACTTAAGATACAATATATATATATATACATTACAAAATAATATATATACAACTTTTATACAAAACTATAATATTTTAAAATGATCCTGTATGTACGACTTTATACATATACATATACACACACACAGAGACACACACATATGTTGCACTCAATGTACACTAAGGATACACTGTCGAACTTAGGATACAATATATATATACAATATTTATACACTGCAGAATAATATATATACAACGTTTCTTACAAAACTATAATATATATATATATATATATTGCTACGCTTCGCCCACCATTAAATCCAAACCCACCATCAATACCCATTTCAAAAGATCTTCACTCGTAAAATGTCATTATGATTCAAAAAAAGAAAGAAAGAAGAAGAAGAAATGTACAAAATTAAATACATAGAGCTTGGCCATTGTCACGACCCAGAATCGAACCAATCGTGATGGTACCTAACCCAACCCGCTAGGTAAGCCAACTTTCAAGTATCCAATTCTAATAACAATTATTAAAGCAATTTAAGTAAATAATTATCTTAACCTTATATATTCCCCAAGAACTGGTAGTACAAATCATGAGCTTCTAAGAATAGAGTTTACAAAGCGGAGATGAAATAAATACATAGTCTGTTTGAATAGTATATAAACAGAGCTTTTATAAATCTAAGGCTACTATGAATAAGAGGCATCTACAACAGGAACGCAGGTACATCTTCAAATCCGGCAACCATCGAGCATATCATCAACAACAGCCAACATCTGCACGCAATGTGCAGAAGTATAGTATCAGTACAACCGACCCCATGTACTGAGTAAGTAACAAACCTAACCTTAGGTTGAAAGCAGTGACGAGCTTTTACCAAGGCCGGGTCCAAAACCAATAGTTCACCACAGTCCATAACAATGTAAAGACAATAATATAAGAAGTAACTCATAAATAAAATACTCAGCTAAATCATGATTTTTAAAAATAGTTCTTCCCTTTCAAGTACATCAGTGAAAAACCTAAATCGTTTACCAGAATTTCCAAAAATATGAATAAGTTTGAAAGCAATAATTTTCCCAAAATCCTTTCAATAATAAATGAGATATTTTATTTTCTTTCCAGATAACCCTTGTAAAACAAATGCATCACTATGCCCATCTATCAACATGTGTGAGAAATCATGAATGATGTGATACTGTACAGCATGAGGAAATACATCTCTATGCCTATATGTCATGTGTGCATGTCAATGCGATGCAACTCAGTGATAAAATCATATGCATACTCCCAGAGTATCATTTCACTCAGTCCTCCCAGTCATTTAGCACTCGCACTCGGCACTCACACTCAGTAGGTACCTGCGCTCACTGGGGGTGTGTACAGACTCCGGAGGGGCTCCTTCAGCCCAAGCGCTATAATCTGCACGGACAACTCACGTACTGCACGAACAACTCACGTGCTATAATAATTCTGGATCCGCACGGCCAACTCACGTGCTGCACGGACAACTCACATGCTATAATAATATCTCGATCCGCACGGCCAAGGAATGTGCTGCACGGACAACTCACGTGCTATAATAATATCTGGATCTGCAAGGACAACTCACGTGTTGCACGGACAACTCACGTGCTATAATAATATCTGGATCCGCGGGGCCAACTCACGTACTATAATAAAGCCTATAAGGCCTGCTGCAGGCGGGCAGTCCCGATCCACATAATAATCCTTACAATCAGGCCCTCGGCCTCACTCAGTCATCAATCTCTCCAGTCTCTCTCTCATGGGCTCACAATGTCATGAAAATAGCCCAAAAATGATGATATGATGCATCAATAAATAATAACTGAGACTGAGATATGATATGAAATGACATGAATATGATTGAGTATAATTTTCAATTTAAAACAAATAATTCACAGCAATATGACCTCTATGGGTCCCAACAATACTGACACATAGCCTCAACACGATTCTCATCTCAATTTCTTTAACATATAAAACTAAATAGAAATTACCAAGATTATTTGACTACAAAATTTTACGCAACCAATTACGTCATAATTTCTATAGTGCACGCCCACACGCCCGTCACCTAGCATGTGCGTCACCTTCAAATAATTCACATAATATATATATTCAGGATTCATACCCTCAACTCCAAGATTAGAAGAGTTATTTACCTCGAACAAGCCAAATCCAATGTCAAGCAAGCTAAGCAATGCTCCAGAAATTCCATTATGCGCGTATCAACTTCCAAACAGCTCGAATCTAGTCATAGTTAATTTGATTCAACTCATAAAAATTATAGGAATTAATTCCATATCAAAATACTAATATTTTCCAAAAATTCAAAATTACGCCCCAAAAAACACCTGTGGGGCCCACATCTCGGAATCCAATAAAGCTCACAAAATTCGAACCCTCATTCAACCAGGAGTCCAACCATACCAAAATTACTCAAATCCGACCACAACTCGGCCTTCAAATCCTCAATTAAAGTCTATGAAATTTTCTACTATTTTCAACCCAAAATATTAATTTATTGATAAAAACAATAATAGATTCATATAATTTAACCAAAACCGAGTTAGAATCACTTATCCAATCCATATGGTAAAAATTGCCTCAAAAATCGCTTCAATCCGAGCTCCATAGCTCCAAATATGTTAAAATGGTCGAAACCTCCAAATATATCTTCTGTCCAGGCATTTTCTCTTCGCGATCGTGAAGCACAAAATTTTTCAGCCCCAAAATTGCTCTTCGCGATCACGGAAAATGTTTCGCGATCGCGAAGAACAAACTCCCCAACTCTTCCAGACAGCCTCTAATGTAATGGTCATATATTTTTGTACAAAACTCCAAATTGCAAATGGTATAACTTTCTGAAAACTATACACCACGGGCTATAACTTTTATTTGTTACTCATCTCCCAATTCCTTATAGATTGCTAGATATAAGCTTCCAAAGTCATCCCTGTGCAACAGAGATTTCCAAACTCTTCCCAGATAGCCTATAGTATATCCACCATAACATTTAGTATACAACTCCAAATGACAAATGGTTTACATTTTTGAAACCTAGACATCAAGTTCTACAACTTTCTATTTTGGATCATCTCCAAATTCCTTATAGATTGCGAGATATAAACTTTCAAATTCGGGTCAGTGCAGCAGAGATTTTGTTCTACGCGATCGCGAAAGACCTTCCACAATCGCGACTCACAAGGTTCCAAGCTGCTGTTTGCTCTTCGCGAATGCGACCAAATGTTCGCGGTCGCGATGCACACCTCTGTAGGCAGAAACCATCAATTAAAAATGGCCTAGAAATCGTCTAAAACCACCCTGAAACTCACCCGGGCCCCCTCAGGACCTCAATCAAATATACCAACAAGTCCTAAAACATCATACGAACTTAGTCGAAATCTTGAATCACATCAAACAGCGCTAAAACCAAGAATCGCACCTCAATTCAAGCCTAATGAACTTTGAAACTTTTAATTTCTACAAGCGACGCCGGAACCTATCGATATTGTAGTTGATCTTATGTTGTTTGATATGGTGGAAAAACTTTTTCAACTTAAGTTTTTAATTATGAGACTAAGTGTCTCATTTCACGTCGAAATCCTTCCGGACCCGAACCAACTAACCCGATAAGTCATAAATCAACTGTAAGGCATAAATTAAGCAGTAAATGGGGGAACAGGGCTGTAATACTCAAAACGATCGGTCCGGTCGTTATATTTTCCCCCACTTAAACATATGTTCGTCCTCGAACGTGCCAAGAGCTTTTCTTAACCTTCAAATCTCTATTCCACCTTACCACGCATATACCCAGGGGTTATCTCATGTCACCCTATTCTATATAGGTCTGACCACACAACATAATTGAAAATAATTAATTTAACCTTAGCCCAAAAACCTTGGAGCCAAATTTCTAACATCCAGAATTCTTTTCAAGACCCGAATCTCACATCTACATACTGTATAATCCTGAACAAGTTGTATCCAGCCATAACCATAATCCTAGATATAATAACATAACATACTACATAACTCGCATACTCGTAGTACCATTTCTGATCACAGTAACTACTCAAACCAACCAAGTACTAGTATAAAATCCCGCATTCAACAGAACCTCATTCCGAAACCTTCGTATACTACCAATGGTGAAAGAAACAATCAAAAACTCATAACCACTCATCAGATCAACTAGCCATGGAGCTCTCTCGCCCCAACCAGAATCATAATCCTCTCAAATATAACATAATCAATCCTGATAGTACCCATTCTAGGTCCAATGCCCTTATATTATTAAACACAACAATCCCACAGACACACCACATTAATATAACTCCAGCCACCACTGCACAATCCGTGTACCCAAATATGGAAGATGTCTCAAGGAAGAGAACTATATTGCAAGTTTAACAAGCACCACCACAACCACAATGTTATAACCAACTCCTCAAATTTAGTGAAGAGGATAACCGTAGGTGCATGTGTACAATTGTAGACGAAGGAAATTAATAGATCAGATAAATTATTATAGAAATAGAATTCCCACACACGGCACGAACAACTCACGTGCCACTAATATGAATCGCCCGGCATGGTCACATGCCTCCAGTCCCAGCATATCATACAGGAGCAATTAAATAAGTACACTTGTATATGATAATGAAATAAGATTCTCATGCTCCTGGACTGGTAGAAATAGCACGCCATAGTGTAAGCACGTGCAAAGTCTGCTATCACACTTCAAATCGGATTTTTTTTAACGCAGAATTAGTAACTACCCCGTTTATTTAGAGAATCATCTTCTTTGTAACCTCTAGTTCTCAACAAAGGTACGAATACGGGAAACAATATAACTTTACACTTAATAGTCAACTCTAGGCATATTATAACCTAAGCATTCTTTCGAGTATGAATACTTGCTCTAATGCCCGCACAACACAACACATCTATTATGCAATCATGTGACAAGAATAAGTATCCCATTATCAACACTGAGTTACCGACAAATTACATACCCGATTAGTTAGAAATCTTCCTCTTTCTTCCTTCCAGGAGGAAACACAATACACAACATGCACTACAAGAAAATTCACTATTTGCGACGGACACTTCCATCACTGTTCCGTCACATTTTAAGGTTTGTAACAGATTTGTGACGGAATTGTTGGCGTCTCATAAGCTTGGGTCGCAAATCAGTTTTAATGGATTTACTTTCCGTCACAAATTTTTGGGACAGAATTGTGACGGATTTTCTGTCACTATATTTTGGAGCTCCACTGTGTTTGATTCCATCACAATTGTTGACTGATTTGTTACGACTCTGTCCGTCATTAAATCTGTGATATAAATTTTTTTGTGACAATTTTATTTTTCTCACCACCCCATTCTTGACAGAAAGTTTCGTCCCAAACAATATTTGTCACGAAAAATTTTGCATTACTAATTTAATGATTGGTTAAATAGTTGTGACTAACTAAATCTGTCACAAATTTAACTTTTAAACTTCACATCTAATAAATAATAAATACACTCAATAAGCTAAAACCATAAAATAATTAACCGTGAAAACAAAATATAACAAAAATAACTTCAATACATTAACCAAAAATTTGAATTTAAAACATACAAACTTCACATGTTCAATTAATAAAGTCTGTCAATATTGAACATTAATCCAGTAACAAAAATAGCAATATTCAATAGTTAAGCATGAGTTAATCCCCTCTTAGAGGGACAAACATGATCACCAGATGGCCGGATTGATAAGCCCTTCTTTCCCATCATGCTCTTTCATTGATCCTCCAAAGAATGAAGCCGATCTTCACTTTGTTGACTCAAACGTGAAACCTTATGAGCAACGCGTTGCTGCACCTCTTGCTCGACGCGTTGCTTGAGAATACTCTCTTGAGTTTCTCTCAGACGTAACACCTCATCCTCAAGAACTTTAATGCGTTCTTCAGCAGCATGATCTAGCATATCATGTAATGGCAGAGTTGGAGTCTGGATATAAAGTCAAAGCTTGTGATCCCAAACCATACACGCGTTGTTTCTTCTCTCCACCCACAACCTCAAAATATAGACGATTCACATCGACTTCTTGTGAATCATCTGATGAGTTCGAATTAGCAGCAACCATCACAACCTCCATTTTTTCCTACATACAATTGTCAGAATAAATTCCTTTAACTTAAAGTAATCTCACAAACTTATTACATTTCTAATAAGTGTTCAGATATGAATTTGAGTTGTTTTAGCTATGAGATCTGATGAGTTTTTCTTAAACAAGAAGTCACACAGGTAATCCAATATGGTTTTGATAACTTAGTCTTTTTTGGCACTGTCAATTCCACCTGCAAGTGATCGAGGAGGAACATTCTCTTAAAAGCCAAACTATTTCTTCTTAATGATGTAGTTTCTATGTTTGCTCTCACATTTTGTTAACTAAATTGAATGAAGCAGGAACAAATTTATTCAACTAAGTGTACTGGCTAGGTAGTTTCCTCTTTGAAAGCTAGGAAGAATCTTGTTTATGAAAAGTTCTACAATTAAGTACTCAATTTTTAATAGAATTTGGTTGCTTCATAAGTTTTGGTGACAAATCTGATCCCATGCTAGTTTCTTAGATATAAAGAGAAGCAGGGGTCATCGAATTCATAGGGTGAAAACGACCAAACATATCGAATCTATCCATTTTTAGAAGATAGAATCGCTTTTGTCCGATTAAAGGGTTGATCTATGATTATGCTGAAGTGGAAGAATTATATAAAAAAAGATAAAGATAAGTTAGAAAAGATGAATAGAGAAAGGTGACAATAACACATAAAAGAATTGTGATTTCCTAGCCCAACAGATAATATACTAAGCACATAGTAAATCTCACTAAGTTTTTACATATATGTAAGTTAAAGTTGCTACATGGAATTAATGACCATGAATTTATCAACATACCAAAGTTTACCAGAAGCTAGGAAAGTTGAAAATTAATATAAATTAGTACTCGAAAAAGTTGTCATACAAGATCATGAATAAGGAGCTTACTTGAACACTTACAGATTTAGCATCAACAAAGTTGCCATCTTTTCTTTGATGCATCTTCTTGAATATATCCCATGAATTTGGTGGACGGTGTAGCTCTACTGCCTATAAATAAAATATAATATTATAATTAAAGATAAGAATAGGTAATTACATTATTAAAAGATTAAAAGAAATACCAATTTTATAGTATGCTCCACCGTAGACTTAGAACCACCAGTATGCTTGCTTGGATCGACCAGTTGTGCATAAGTTGGTAGTTGATCCAATAGAGACATTTGGAGTACTAGGACTACTAGGAGTATCAGGAGTAGCAGAAACCGATGATGTCGAATCACTCATTCTTAACTAAATGCACTTGAAGATCAAATTTACCAAAAAGATCAGTAGTGGGACACCTGAATAACACTAATCAAACAGAAGAAAGTTCCAATTCATTAGTATATTATGCAATGTAACGACTCGACTTATTGTTTTAAGAATTTACGCCTCGTTCAGTGACTTAAGGTCCCGAGCAATTTCGTAATATGTATTATGACCCGCGGGTGTGGTCGAGTTGAATTTTTCGGAAGATTTAGAATTTAATTGAAAGAAAACATTTTCATTTAGAAGCTTCAATGGAAAGAGTTGACCAGAAGTTGACTTTTGAGCAAACAACCTCGGAATAGAATTTTGATGATGTCAATAGCTTTGTATGATGATTTCGGACTTCGGCGTATGTCCGGATTAGGATTTGGAAGTTCATAGAATAATTCGACGCATTTTGGCGAAAGTTAAAAAATAGAAGATTTTTTGGAAAAAACCTACCGAAGGGTGAATTTTTGGATAATGAGGTCGGATTTCGATCCTGGAGATGGGAATAGCTCCATTATGTCATTTATGACTTGTGTGCAAAATTTGAAGTCATTCCGGATTGATTTGATACGTTTCAGCGCAAAATATAGAAGTTGGAAGATTTGAAAACTCAAAATTTGGTTCGATGTGCGATTCGTAATTTCGGCATTATTTGATGTGGTTTGAAGCCTCGACTAAGTTTGTATTGTATTTTGGTACATGTTGGTATAATTGATTGAGGTCCCAGAGGCCTCGGGCGAGTTTCGGATGGTTAAACGGACCAAAATGGACTTGAAGGAATTGTTGGAAATCTGCCACTGGTGTCATCGCATCTGCGGTGAAATGGAGCGCAGATGCGCAATCACAGATACGAGGTTGAGATCGCAGATGCGAAAGGAGCAGGCCTGGGCAGTGGTCGCAGGTGCGAACATTATCCCGCACCTGCGAGACCGCAGAAGCGGAACTCCTCCGTAGGTGCGAGAGGACAGTGGTCAGTGGGCATCGCAGAAGCGAGAAATTTCTCGCAAAAATGAGCTCGCAGGTGCGACTAAAATGTCCGCAGGTGCAGAATCTGGGCAGAACATTTAGGACCAAAAATGGTCATTTCGCCATTTTTCGTTTTGGAGTTTTGGAACTCGGATTTGGGTGATTTGGTAGGGATTTTGTCACGACCCAAAATATACTAGTCGTGATGGCACCTAACCCAACCCGCTAGATAAGCCAATTAACGATTATCCATTTTCAATTAACTTAATAAAATAATTAAACAAAGGAATTATCTGAATCTTATACATCCCCAAGGACTGGTAGTACGAATCATGAGCTTCTAAGAATAGACTTTACAAAGCTGATATGAAGTAAATACATCTTCTATTTGAAAAGTACATAAACAGAGTTTTTATAAATCTAAGGCTACCATGAACAAGAGGAAGCTACAACAGAAACGCAGGTACATCTTCAATTCCGGCATCGTCGAGCACAACAACAACAACAGCCAACATCTGCACACAATGTGCAGAAGTGTAGTATCAGTACAACCAACCCCATGTACTGAGTAAGTATCTTGTCTAACCTCGTCGAAGTAGTGACGAGTCTTTGGTTAAAAGATGCTCACTGATAAAACCTGTAATATAAACTAACAATAGAACTATACTACAGTACAACAGGATAGAGCACAGGAAACGAATATACAAAGTAATAACAGAGTACTAGAAGAAAACACAATTCAACAGGTATCAATATCCAACCCAATCCTTTCCTTAGAGCGAAAGCCAATAAATCACAACAGTCACCTCAAAACTTTCATAATGTGAGAAATATATTCAAGACATCAAATCTAACGAGACGGCAACACCATTCGTGCAATTATCTCATCCTCACCAATTATGCGTAAAACAATACTAACCAAATGACAGAAATGTCGATAATAGAAATAATAGTGTAGGAAATATGCAATTAGCTATGGAGAACGAGAATGTACATGAGAACATCAGTAACAGTCTGAACAGAAAACATAGAGGTAATAACAACGATTAGGAAAACAGGATGTAACTTCGACTAACTAGCAAGGTGAAGGCATGAAAATAGATATGGCAAATAAGGAAGCGAACACATGATCTTTATAAATTAGCAAGTAGGGACATGAACGACTAGTATGGAAGAAGACCTACACTTAAGTGCAACAAAACAGATGACATGGATGCAATCATAACAGCAGGAAGTAAGCATGATATTGGCAAGTTTAAGTAAATAGAAGGCATGGTAACACGACAACAAAGGTGATAGAGGATAAGACAAAACAGTAACAACATATCACATAAGAACCATGAACAAGATAACAACAACTTCAGGTAAAGACATAGAAATATCTGTAAGAAAGAGATATCACAACATAATGCATGTCTCTCATCCTCACTTGCACGGAAACACCCTTTGTGCCATGAACTCACCATAACATGAAAGCATAATAATATCAATACAATGGCACGGAATCACCCTTCGTGCTTTTACTCACATAACATGGCACGGCATCATCCTTCGTGCTTTTACTCGCAATGATATGGCACGGCATCACCCTTCGTGCTTTTACTCTCAATAATATGGCACGGCATCACCCTTCGTGCTTTTACTCTCAATAATATGGCACGACATCACTCTTCGTGCTTTTACTCTCAATAATATGGCACGACATCACCCTTCGTGCTTTACACTCTTCCTTACCAAGCATATGTATATCAATGACAAACAAGGCAGGAAGCATAAATAACATCAAGGAGAGTATTTTAACGGATGTTCCAAACAAATCCCAATCACAACTTTTCGAGCCAACAATGATTCAATAAACCCTCAAGAACCGTATTATTCAAATACTTCCATAATCTCACAAATGATCCACAACACAAGTATATAATCTAGTATCCCAAGGAGATCAGTTCTAGCAATGTATTAGTGATTAAGCATAAAAATGACCGAATTAGACACATCAATATATTCTCAGAATTCCATCAAATTTGATCAAGTTATAATAAGCTAAGTCTTGATTTCTATCATTTAATATTATGTTTTTAGTTTCTAAGAGTCAAGTAAGGCATGAAGCAGGAGATCACGAAATTCTACAACCATAAATGTAACATAGTCCACCCCTCGAGCATGATTAACCCTGGCACATACATATACGCTCGTCACTTCATATATGTATCACCCCCGCATGTGGCAAACAATGACAAATAGGAGAAAAAATTCCCTCAACAAACTTAGGCAAAACACTTACCTCAATTCGGCTAATTCAATACTAAATTTAGCTTTTTCTTTACCAATTCACCTCCGCTCGGCTCAATCTAGTCAAAGACGACTTAAACACATCACACAAGCCAAGGGAAAACAACTTCAATTAATAAAGGTGTGATTTTTATTCAAATTCTAAATAGTCAATAAAAGTCAACTCCCCGAGCCCGCACCTCAAAACCCGATAAAATTTAAAAAACCCAAACACTCATTCCGGTACGAATTCAACCATACTAAAATTATCAAGTTTCGATACCAATTTATCCTTCAAATCATCATTTTGCATTTTTGAAAGATTTTACAATTATCCCCAAAAATTCCTTTAGATTCTCATGAAATGTAGTTCGGAAATGATTAAAGGTACTTACCTAATGATTTGGTATAAAAATCCCTTCACAAAATCGCCTCTTCTCGGACCTAAGTTCAAAATATACCCAAATGAAGCTAAGTCTCAGAATTCTCAGCACTTAACAGGTTGCAGATGTCGCATTTGCGACAGGGGATTCGCAAATGCGACCCTCGCAAATGCGAACTAGAGGGCCTCCTGCTTTGGTCGCAATTGTGACCCTATACTTCGCAAATGCGAAGGCAAAAATTTCGCAAATGCGGCAGAGTTCTTCGTAAATGCGAACTCTCCCCAGCAACCCAGGCTTCGCAAATGCGATGGCTACTTCGCAATTGTGGTTGTCGCATTTGCGACCAATACATCGCAAATGTGATGATACCAGTACCAGCAATCAAAATTTATGAAGAATCAATCTGAAACTAATCTGAAACTCACCCGAACTCTCGGGGCTCCAAACCAATCATGCACTCAGGTCTAGAAACACAACACGAACTTGCTCGCACGCTCAAATCATCAAAATAACTTCTAAAACAACGAATCGGACGCCAAAACGCATGAAGATCAACTAAACATCAAGAACTTCTAGAATCGCAATCGAGCGTCCGAACCATATCAAATCAACTCCGAATGGCACCAAATTTTGCGAACAATTTTCATTTGTCGAAACGAACCTGCTCGAAGCTTCAAATCATGCATAACAACCTCAAAACGATGAATCACACCTCAAGTCAAAATCAATGAACTTTGAAACTTCAACTTCTACAACCGATGCCGAAACCTCTCAAATCACCTCTTCTTGACCTCAAATTTTGCACACAAGTCACATTTTCCATTACGGGCCTATTCTAACTTTCGGAATCGTATCCGACCCCGATATCAAAAAGTCCACTCCCGGTCAAACTTCCCAAAAAATCCAACTTTCGTCAATTCAAGACTAATTCGACTACGGACCTTCAAATTACAATCCGGACGCGCTCCTAAGTCCAAAATCACCCAACGGAGCTAACAGAACTGACGGAACTCCATTCCGAGGTCAAATGCTAAAAAGTCAAACTTGATCAGCTCTTCCAACTTGGAGCTTAAATTTTGAAGTTCGTTCTTCTAAATCGATTCTGGATAACTTGAAAACCAACACCGACGGTTTAAGCAAGTCATAATACATCATGCGGAGATACTCGAGCCCTCAAAACATCGAGAGAAGTGCAGATCTTCAAAATGACTAGTCGGGTCGTTACAGATTTTTCACAAGCTTGGTTGGGTAAGTGTTCTATATCCTAAAGTGTTTGTATTTCATGAATCCATGATTATATTCATCATTTAATTCGGATTTAAATGGAAGAAATCAAGATTTTTGTAAAATCTTCCAAAAACAAAAATTTAAGATTTGGAGGTCGAGTTATTATTGCAATTCGATAAAATTAGTATGGTTGAACTCGTATCGGAATGGATGTTCGGATTTCATGAATATTATGTCGGGTTCCGAAAAGTGAGTCCCACGTTGACTTTTGTTGACTTTTTGGAATAAATTTTTAATTCGATGTATTATTATCCGAAATTATTTCCGATGAATGTTAACGAAGTTATACAATTAATTTGGATAGATTTGAGCTGTTCGGAGGTCAATTCAAGCAAGAAGGTGATTTTAGAATATCGGCATAACTTCAAAAGGTAAGTGTCTTGCTTAACCTCGAGTGGAGAAATTTTCCCTTAGGAATTGAGTCTTATGTGCAAATTGTGTTACTGAAAACCATGTACGCGAGGTGACGAGTACGTACTTGGTTTATATGTGCAAATTTTATTGATTAAAAATCCTTAGACGCCCTTATGTATTAAATTGAAAATTATTGGTACTTATTAAATCCTCTATTGTTTCATGTCTAGATCCTTGTTTGTTGAAATTATTTTTACATGATGATTTGGTGTGATTGCCACCTTGATTTTTATGTGAATTATTATTTTGTTGAGTTGTTCACTTTGGATATTTTGTAAGATTTTTGTGTACATTATGGTCGAGTCATGGGCTCCTTATTGTGAAAAATAAGGTATTGTTGATTTTTGTGGCAAGTTGTGATATTTGAGTACTTGATGTGCAATCTGTGATAATTTGTAATATTCGAGTACTTGATGTGCAATTTGTGATAAGTTGTAATATTTGAGCACTTGAGGTGCAGTTTATGAGATGTGATTTTGGCACGTTATATTGTGGGAGTTATGTTCGGGTGTTTGCACGAGGTTTCTGCCATGCTATCATTACTATTGATTTATGCACATGCGGCATGACAAGGTAGGCTATATATATGTAGGGGGTTGTGCATGTGGTGAGACAAGGTGGGAATATTATTATGCACGTGTTGCGAGATAAGGCAGGCACTTATTTTATTATTACACACGTGGAGAGACAAGGTGGGCTATGTCGGGGATTGATTTGTGATGGCCTGGGGGCAGTGTTGATGTTGCATATTTACTTTTGGGACTACGAGGCGGTACCTCGTGAGTGCTCTTTTTGTTGATATTTTCTATGGTTGCACTTGCCTTTGGTTATTTTGTTTTTCCGTGCTAGGTAAATCCTTGTGTTCTTCCGTGATGTATTATTTGATTTTATTGTGTGTTTGTATTCCTTGTTGTGATGTGTTGGCTTTGGCTCTTGTATGAGACTGTGAGGATTTGTGTTTCTAGGTTTTACTAATTTTTAAGATTAAGTTGTTTTGAATAAAATAAATTGTTGTATGCTTTAATTATTATAAGTTTCACATCCAAATCAACAATTATCAGGTATTTTATTTTTATTGAAATGTTATTTTCTTCACCCAAATGATTTCAAAAATAAATTCATCCTTTCGTTAATTTCCTACTTGATTTTAAAAAAAAATTAAACTTACCTTATTGGGAATAAATTGATCATGTGGATCTTATATACATTGATATTATTGGCACATGAGTAGCCCGTGCAGTTGTGATAGAAATATGGGCACGAGATGCCGTGAAAATATAAAGGTGGGGTGAGACTCGTATTTGATGATTATGAAATGAGGTGTCACAGGGTGATTTTTAAATTGAAGAATTATATTTTTAAAGATATTTATTATATTCGAAGGATACTTATTTGAAGAAATATATATTTGGAGGGTATTTTATTTGAAGAGTTCTTATGTGAAAGACTTGTTTAATTGGTTGTACTTGTGTTCTTTCTTATTTGTTGGAGTAATAATTGTGGTGTTCTTGCTGCCTTACTGTTTATATCACTGCTATTTGTTCTCGATTATTTTAGTATGACACAAGTTATTTGGCTAGTGAGTGTCTAGACTGCATCTCGTCACTACTACACTGAGGTTAGTCTTGATACTTATTGGGCACCGTTGTGGTGTGCTCATTCTACACTTCTGCACATTTTTATGTAGATCCAGATATTTTGAAGTCAGTTGATCATTATCTAGTTGTGCGGACTATTGCTGTGGAGACTCAAGGTAAACCTGCTGCTGCGTTCGTAGGCTTCGGAGTCACCTTCTGATTTGTATTCATACTGTTTACTTTATTTCAAACAGTTGTATTTAGAAAAGTTTAGCAAAACTCTGTAGCGATTAAGACTCGTACTACCGGTTTTTGGGAATTTTAAGAGATTTCTATTTAACTTGTTACATGTTATAAAAAAAATGTGTTGTTATTTTCATTAATGTTAGGCTTACCTAGTTCCTAAGACTAGGTGTCATCACGACACCAAACGGAGGGAAAATTGGGTCATGACAAGTTGGTATCAGAGCTTTAGGTTCATAGGTGCTACGAGTCATAAGCGAGTTTAGTAGAGTCTTGCGGATCGGTACGGAGATGTCTGTACTTATCTTCGAGAGGCTACAGCACTATTAGGATAATCTCACTTCTTTCATTCCATCATGCAAGTTCATTGATCTCGAAGTTTGAACTTTTATCATTCTATTCCCTCACATATGGTGAGGACACGAGCTGCAGTTGCTGATAACGTTACCCTAGGAGCGGATGTCGCTAGGGGCAGAGGCAGAGGCCGACGAGGAGTACGTGTTGCAGCCTGAGTAACTCCAGAGCAGCAGGTTCACATTGGTCAGGTTCCGGGTATAGTACCGGTACAATCTGTTATTCCGGTTCGGCCTGAGGTCAGGCCCGAGGCATCAGAAGAAGAACAAAAGAGACTTGAAAAGTTTAAGAGGTATAGTCCACCTACTTTCAGTGGCACAACTACAGAGGATGCCCAAGGATTTCTAGAAAATTGTCATTGTATTTTCCGCACTGTGGGTATTGTGGAGGTGAGCGGAGTTGTTTTTACTACATTTCAATTGTGATTTGCAGCGTATCGGTGGTGGCAAATCTATGAAGAAGGTAGACCAGCCGATGCAATACCACCAACTTAGGCTCAATTTTCGGAAATGTTCTTAAAGGAGTTTGTTCCCCAGAGTCTCAGAGATGCGTGGCGCGCAGAGTTTGGACGGTTGCATCAGGGTACTATGACAATGTCATAATATGCTATCAGGTTCAGTGAGTTAGCTCATCATGCACCTATCTTAGTTCCTATAATCAGATAACGGGTCCGCAGATTCATTGAGGGGATCGATTATGATATTAAAATATGCATGGCTCGAGAGTTGCAAACAGATACTCCATGTCAACAAGTAGTGGAGATTGCAAGGAAGATTGAGGGTGTTTTAGGCGAGGTAAAGGAGTCTAAAGAGGCCAAAAGTTCTAGAAGATTTGGAGGGTTCAGTGGATTTTACTCTTCAGCTAGGACCCATTATAGCGGAGGCTCGAGCAGTCAGCCAGCTCAGTCCGCACATCAGATTACTCAGAGTGCTCCAATTTACAGTGCACCACCGACACGAGATTCTTACAGTGGTTATTCCAATTATCCGACACAGACTCAGTACGAGCAGTCGCGACCTCAGAGGGGTTGTTATGAGTGTGGTGACACTAGGCACATTATGAGAGATTGTCCCAGACTTGGGATGGGTAGATTTTATCAGAACACTCCATCTACAAGCTTTATTCCATCTGATACTCCACGTGCACAGTCAGCTAGAGGTGGAGGACAAGCGGGTAGTGGGCACCTAAGAAGTGGAGGCCCGACCCGTTGATATAATCACTAAGATTTGGCTGAGGCCAATACACCATATGGTGTTGTTACAGATACGATCCTGATTTTATTATAAAAGGATATTTTTCTTAATTTGATTTGGTTCTGAATATTGAAATGAGTCCTCCTATTATGCTCCACTTATGGGTGAGTTTCGTAAATTTGTGACCCACTTATATGTTTATCCCTGTTGAGAGATTTGAAGGTGTGAGCCCGTGTCTGTCATTTATTTTTGTACACCATTGAGGGCTATAAGTCCAAAAGTATTTTTTGTTATTCATTACAGTGGGTTTAATATGTTTCGGAATAATTGATTCCAATTTTTATGAATTAAATGCCCTACCGGTATGAGAGTTCATTTTGTATTGTAAAAACTGTTTATGAGATATATTGAAAAGAAGAAAGAAAGGAAATTGAAAATTTCAGTTGGCCCAATGTGCAAAATACTTGTGATTCGGAGTTGAGGACGAGATCCTCGCAGTTTGTTTTATATGATGTGAAATATTTAAACCAGGCTACAAGCCGCGGTGGAAGTTATAAAAGGACGAGGTCCTTGTGGTGAAATATTTATGAGTTTAAAATTCTCCCTTTGTGAAATTTAATTTGTACAATAGTATTAATAGGGAGTCATGCCTGTTAGGCTTATTTGATAATTCTTGTATATTTTCTGTTCATATTAAGCCATTTTCGTGCTATAAACATTGAGCTTTAGCCTATGAAGTGAGTGCTCAGGTGGCGTTAAATGTGACTCATTAATCCGAGTAAGTAATCACGAGGTCTTCATGCCTCACATTCTGCTGTCAGTGTTGAGAAAATTCGAAATAAGGTGGTGGTTAATATGAGATTAATTGATGATGCTAGAATTAATTATGAACAACTTTTAAGTCCAGAGATGTGGTGATGAGCATAACTATGATGTGCTTCATGTTCTGATATCATTATGGTAATGCAGTGCTTGTGATGCCGAGATTAGTGTTATTGATATATACCTTGTGATATTTTGTTGCGTTGTGGATGTGTTGTTAGGAGTTGTTTTGGTGTTACTCTGGCAGGTGGTTAGGCCCAATTACAGGGGAGACTCTACCGAAATTTCTGAAAAAAATTGGGAGTTAGTAAAATTTGGAGGATTGGGATTTGCAAAGGAAGAGATAAGTATGTTATGTGTTTGAGGGTGAATAATCCTCAGCGGAGGAGAATGTAACACTCCAGAAAAATTTTGAAGTACTTCAACACTATCAAGAAAGTTGATGTGTGCATAGGCATGAGTTGTTATAGCTAGTTGAGACTAATACCGTGCGTTGTTGTAAAAATCAGGTCTTTTGAAAATGTTTGGAGTATAAGAAATTGGTCTTAAAGTTTACAAATATGGATAAAAGAAATAATCTCAATTGAGATGGAGTTGCCGGGCTTATCTCAAATGCGGTAGCGTGGGATCAACTGTGAATATATGTGTGAAAGTAAAATCACTAATTGGTAACCTTAAAATAATTCTTAGCACGTTCGAGGACGAACGTTTATTTAAGAGGTGGAGAATGTAATGACCCGACATATCGTTTTAAAAATTTATGCCCCGTTCAGCGACTTAAGGTCCCAAGCAACTTCGTAATATGTATTATGACCCGCGGGTGTGGTCAAGTTGGATTTTATTTAGAATTTAATTGAAAGAGAAATTTTTCATTTTGAAGCTTAAATGGAAAGAATTGACTAGAAGTTGACTTTTGAGCAAACGACCTCGGAATAGAATTTTGATGATGTCAATAGCTTCGTATGGTGATTTCGGACTTCAGAGTATGTCCGGATTCGGATTTGGAAGTACGTAGGACAATTCGACGCATTTTGGCGAAAGTTAAAAAATAGAAACTTTTTGGAAAAATCCTACCGAAGGGTGAATTTTTGGATAACGAGGCCGGATTTCGATTCCGGAGATGGGAATAGCTCCATTACATCATTTATGACTTGTGTGCAAAATTTGAAGTCATTCCGGATTGATTTGATACGTTTCAGCGCAAAATATAGAAGTTGGAAGATTTGAAAACTCAAAATTTGATTCGAGGCGCGATACATAATTTCGGCGTTATTTGATGTAGTTTAAAGCCTCTACTAAGTTTGTATGTATTTTGGGATATGTTGGTATAATTGGTTGAGGTCCCGGGGGCCTCGGGCGAGTTTCGGATGGTTAAATGGACCAAAATTTGGACTTGAAGGAACTATTGGAAATCTGTCACTGGTGCCATCGCATCTGCGATGAAATGGAGCGCAGATGCGAGGTTGAGATCGCAGATGTGAAAGGAGCAGGCATGTGCAATGATCGCATGTGCGAAAATTATCCTGCACCTGCGAGACCGCAGGAGCAGAACTCCTCCGCAGGTGCGAGAGGACAATGGTCAGTTGGCATCGTAGAAGCGAGAAATTTCTTGCAAAAGCGAGCTCGCAGGTGCGACTAAAATGTCCGCAGGTGCGGAATTTGGGCAGAATATTTAGGACCAAAAATAGTCATTTCGCCATTTTTCATTTTGAATTTTTGGAGCTCGGATTTGGACGATTTTGGAGGGATTTTTCACAAGCTTGGTTGGGGTAAGTGTTCTATATCCTAAAGTGTTTATTTCATGAATCCATGATTATATTCATCATTTAATTCGGATTTAAATGGAAGAAATCAAAATTTTTGTAAAATCTTCCAAAAACGAAAATTTAAAATTTGGAGGTCGAGTTATTATTGCAATTCGATAAAATTAGTATGGTTGAACTCGTATCGGAATGAATGTTCGAATTTTGTAAAAATTATGTCGGGTTCCGAGAAGCGGGTCCCGCGTTGACTTTTGTTGATTTTTGGAATAAATTTTTAAGTCGACGTATTATTATCCGGAATTATTTCCGATGAATTTTAACGAAGTTATACAATTAATTTGGATAGATTTGAGTTGTTCGGAGGTCAATTCAAGGAAGAAGGTGATTTTAGAATATCAGCATAACTTCAAAAAGGTAAGTGTCTTGCTTAACCTCGAGTGGGGAAATTTCCCCTTAGGAATTGAGTCTTATGTGCAAATTGTGTAACTGAAAACCATGTACGCGAGGTGACGAGTACATACTTGGTTTATATGTGCAAATTTCATTGATTAAAAATCCTTAGACGCCCTTATGTATTAAATTGGAAATTATTGGCACTTATTAAATTCTCTATTTTTTCATGCCTAGATCCTTGTTTGTTGAAATTGGTTTTACATGATGATTTGGTGTGATTGCCACCTTGATTTTTATGTGAATTATTATTTTGTTGAGTTGTTCACTTTCGGATATTTTGTAAGATTTTTGTGCACATTATGGTCGAGCCATGGGCTCCTTATTGTGTAAAATAAGGTATTGTTGATTTTTGTGGCAAGTTGTGATATTTGAGTATTTTATGTGCAATTTGTGATAATTTGTAATATTCGAGCACTTGATGTGCAATTTGTGATAAGTATTAATATTTGAGCACTTGAGAAGTAGTTTATGAGATGTGATTTTGGCACGTTATATTGTGGGAGTTATGTTCGAATGTCTGCACGAGGTTTCTGCCGTGCTATTATTACTATTGATTTATGCACATGTGGCGTGACAAGGCGGGCTATATATATATATATATATATATATATATATATATATATATATATATATATATATATGGGTTTGTGCATGTGGCGAGACAAGGTGGGAACATTATTATGCACGTGTGACGAGACAAGGCGGGCACTTATTTTATTATTGCACACGTGACGAGACAAGGATAGCTATGTCGGGGATTGATTTGTGATGGCCTGGGGGCATTGTTGATGTTGCATATTTACTTTTGGGACTACGAGGCGGTACCTCGGGAGTGCTCTTTTTTGTTGATATTTTGTATGGTTACACTTGCCTTTGGTTATTTTGTTTTTCCGTGATATATAAATCATTGTGTTCTTTCGTGATGTATTATTTGATTTTATTGTGTGTTTGTATTCCTTGTTGTGATGTGTTGGCTTTGGCTCTTGTACGAGACTCTGAGGATTTGTGTTTTTAGGTTTTACTAATTTTTAAGGTTAAGTTGTTTTGAATAAAAGAAATTGTTGTATGCTTTAATTCTTAAAAGTTTCACATCCAAATCAACAACTATTAGGTGTTTCATTTTAATTGAAATGTTATTTTCTCCACCCAAATGATTTCAAAAATAAATTCATCCTTTAGTTAATTTCCTACTTGATTTAAAAAAAAATTGAACTTACCTTATTAGGAATAAATTGATCATGTGGATCCTATATACATTGATATTATTGGCACATGAGTAGTCCGTGCAGTTGTGATAGAAATATGGGCACGAGGTGCCGTGAAAATATAAAGGTGAGTTGAGACCCGTATTTGATGATTATGAAATGAAGTGTCACGGGGTGACTTTTAAATTGAAGAATTATATTTTTAAAGATATTTATTTGAAAGAGTTTTATATTCGAAGGATACTTATTTGAAGAAATATATATTTGGAGGTATTTTATTTGAAGGATTCTTATGTGAAAGACTTGTTTAATTGGTTGTACTTGTGTTCGTTCTTATTTGTCGGAGTAATAATTGTGGTGTTCTTGCTGCCTTACTATTTATATCACTGCTATTTGTTCTCGATTATTTTAGTATGACACATGTTAGTGAGTGTCTTAACTGTACCTCGTCACTACTCCACTAAGATTAGTCTTGATACTTACTGGGCACCGCTGTGGTGTGCACATTCTACACTTCTGCACATTTTTTTGCAGATCCAGGTATTTCGAAGTCAGTTGATCATTAGCTAGCTGTGCGGACTGTAGCTGTGGAGACTCAAGGTAAACCTGTTGTTGCATTCGCAGGCTTCGGAGTCACCTTCTGATTTGTATTCATACTGTTTACTTTATTTCAAATAGTTGTATTTAGAAAAGTTTAGCAAAACTCTGTAGAGCTTAAGACTCGTACTACTGGGTTTTGAGAATTTTAAGAGATTTCTATTTAACTTGTAACATGTTATAAAAAAAATGTGTTGTTGTTTCCAGTAATGTTAGGCTTACCTAGTCCCTAAGACTAGGTGTCATCACGACACCAAACGAAGGGAAAATTGGGTGGTGACATGCAATATGTAACATTTATAAGTCATTCAAATAGAATTTGATAGCAGATTTGAATATACCAAAAACGATTAGCATACCAGCAGTGATATGCCTTAACAACAACAAAAATCATTATAAGATCAAGCAACTAGTTTTCAAATTTCGGTTCATTTGTCGATACATAACAAAGATGTACAAAAAAATTGTAAAATATAAGTAAAAGACATCACAAACTACCCAAATTTCTATAGTAATACTAACATAACTTGCTACATAACAAAGATGTACAAAAAATTGCAAAATATAAGTAAAGGACATCACAAACTACCCAAATTTCTATAGTAATACTAACATAACTTACTGCCAACTTCATAAATTTATTCATCTACAAAAGCTATCTGTCATTATATTATCGGCCCGCATCAATTCCGATAAAAATTGACATAAGTCATCATAACACCTTTCGGAAAAATGATGTTCTGTCTTTAAATTCAACAATCAAGCAACGACAAACAATTGTGAATGCCCGTGGGGGTTTCCTTTCCAAATTTCATGTTCTGATGCTTTGAGCATATTATAAAGATTTTTAGTTGTTAGATTCGACAAGGTGGGTTGCTCTGATGGTAAGCACCCTCCACTTCCAACCAAGAGGTTGTGAGTTCGAGTCACCCCAAGAGCAAGGTGGGGAGTTCTTGGAGGGAAGGATGCCGAGGGTCATTTTGGAAACAGCCTCTCTACCCCAGGGTAGGGGTAAGGTCTGCGTACACACTACTCTCCCCAGACCCCACTAGTGGGATTATACTGGGTTGTTATTGTTGTTGTAGTAGTTGTTAGATTCGACAAGGTGGGTTGCTCTGATGGTAAGCACCCTCCACTTCCAACCAAGAGGTTGTGAGTTCGAGTCACCCCAAGAGCAAGGTGGGGAGTTCTTGGAGGGAAGGATGCCGAGGGTCATTTTGGAAACAGCCTCTCTACCCCAGGGTAGGGGTAAGGTCTGCGTACACACTACTCTCCCCAGACCCCACTAGTGGGATTATACTGGGTTGTTATTGTTGTTGTAGTAGTTGTTAGATTCGGGTCCTCTTCCAAGTTTCGGTTATAAGATGGCCCAGCAACATCAAAAACCATAGACTGAAATGAATTATGAGACTGAAGGTTTTCAGTTTCTTGTTGTACAGTTTCACCAAATGTTTCTTCTTCATTAACATTATGTACACTTGGATATGGACAATAATTTTCCCAATGCAACAAACTCCTCAACCCCCGCAATAAACCTAGGATTAATGAATCTATTTTCCAATCTAGCATACATTCACTCACGATTGGAATTCATATTGTACGCTCTGACACAATTAATACTAAAACATATGCTGTAAGTTACATGATAATAAACAAGAATAGCTTACATAAAAACTGTAGACTTGAGCAGCAGACCACATATATAAATTTATATAAAACTTTTATATGAACAATCAAAGAAAATTAAGATCGATGTTGCAAGTTGGAGATACCAGATTCTACCAAATTCATATGTAAAACTAATTAGACAGTGATTCTCCATCAAAAGTTATTATTAGCACTATGTAGTTTACACTATACAATCAAAGAATCAAATATGAAGCTGAACATGCCATAGTGTTATCCCAGGAGCTAGGAATCCTCCCTCTCCTTTTTTTATATTTGTATTTTTCATATTTTCTTACCCATAGATGACTTGAACATTAGAGGCAAAATAACATACACGAGTCTATTAAACCATTAATACAAACACCATTGTATTCTTGAAGAGGAAAGGCAACACAACAACAACAACAACCCAGTAAAATCCCACTAATGGGGTCTGGGAAGGTTAGTGTGTACGCAGACCTCACCCCTACCCCGAAGGAGTAGAGAGGTTATTTCCGAAAGACCCTCGGCTCAAAAAAACAAAACAGACAAAAGGGGCAAAAAGGGAGACAATATTAGTATCACAACAACAATCATAGGATAAATAGGAACACCATGAAATCCAGAAGAAATATGCAAAGTAAAGGGAGACAATATTAGTATCACAACAACAATCATAGGATAAATAGGAACACCATGAAATCCAGAAGAAATATGCAAAGTAAAGGGAGACAATATTAGTATCACAACAACAATCATAGGATAAATAGGAACACCATGAAATCCAGAAGAAATATGCAAAGTAAAGGGAGACAATATTAGTAAATATTAGTATCACCACAACAGTCATAAGAAAAATAAGAACATCATGAAATCTAGAAGAAAGATGTAAAGCAAAAGCGATAGCTAGTAAATAGGACCTGCACTGAAAAGCGAAATAGTAAGTCACAATATTCCCACTAGTTATCTTAGACAAAAACACTACATGGCTAGTCCTACCATGTTACGAAGTAAGGCACGACTCAACTATCTCCTAACCTACAACCCTAATACTCTGTCTCCACATCTTCTTATCAAGTGTCATGTCCTCGAAAATCTGGAGCCTCGTCATATCCTGTCTGATCACCTCTCCCCAATACTTCTTAGGCCGCCCTCTACCTCTTCTCGTGCCCTCCGTAACCAGCTGCTCACACCTACGTACCGGAGCATCTGGGATTCTCCTATGAACATGTCCGAACCATCTAAGCCTCGCTTCCCGCATCTTGTCATCAATGGGAGCCACATGCACCTTCTCCCGAATATCATCATTCCTAATCTTATCTATCTTAGTGTGCCCGCACATCTACCGCAACATCCTCATTTCTGCTACTTTCATCTTCTGGATATGTGAGTTCTTAACGGGCCAATACTCAGCCCCATACATCATGGCCGATCTAACCACCGCTTTATAAAACTTACCTTTGAGTATCGGTGGCACTTTCTTGTCACACACGACTCCAGATGCTAACCTACACTTCATCCATCCTACCAATATCTCATTTTAAGTCTCAAAAGAATTAAATTAATTACATACTTCACTTCTACATGGTCAATCCAAACAACTAAAGAGAACTTTTAATAGAGTTCTTTATTTGTACATACACCAGAAATTACAAATTAAAAAATCTTCCATATCTTAAAACTCAAATATAAAACGAAATAAAACAAACTATCTTTAAAAGATCACTTATCAGTAAAAATTCAAGTATTCTTTTTATTTTACTAGTAGAGAAACTAACTCATTTAGGTTTTTCACTTCACGATTTCTCTATTCTAGCATGTTAGATGAAGACCCACTAAGATATTTTCACAAATTTGAAGTTTTCAAAGATGGGGCAACAATTATATTCACTTCAACATACCACTTTGTTCAAGCAAAATCTAACTGAGAATTGAGCAAATCATGAAATAGAAAAGAACAAAAAATCTGTCTAAATGCTTCTAAATTTATGATCAAATATATTAAAAAAGAGCAAATCAGTGTAAAAGAGGAGATACCAACAACAATAGTATATCGTTGAAAAACTGAAAGTGCTCCCTCAATAGATGGTGCCTCACAATCTTGAAGTAATCGCTTTACCTGACCACAAAATATATAATATGAAATTTACTTTTACAAAAAAGAAAAATGAGAGTGAAAGAGGAGATACTGACAAGGGAAAAGCAGTCGACAAAGCATCAAAATACAGAGAAATCGAAGCTTGTTGGTTAATGAACACTGGTTGAATGTAGTCTCCTGTTGGTGGTATAGAAGGGTTTTGTGAAAGGACGCTTTCTGTGAGGATTTCATTTTGGGGGAAAACAAAAGTGGTCTTTGGACCGTAAGAATGGGGGAAAAGTAAGGTGGGAAAAGTAAAAGTTAAGTCCAAATTTTTCTAAAAATGTGCCATACACATGCGTCACAAACTCTGACATTTAGAACATAAGTGGGTATTTTTATTTTTATGACGGATTTAAATGACTGTCACAAATTTGAGACGCATTTGGGTGTCACAAAATAATTTATATTAACTATATATATATTTTAATAATATTTGTGATGGAATTGTGACGGAATTTCGTCAGACTATTTTACCGCCAAAATTTCGTGACCGGCTATTTTTGCCACAAAATGTTTTCGCTAAATTCCGTTACGAATCAGTCACACATCCGTCATAAATAGAATTTATGTTAAAGAAATTATTGTTTCCTCAAATTTTCGTCTATGTAAGGATGATCCATCGAAAATCTGTCAAAAATCCGTCACAAATTTGTAATGGAGCTATCTGTCACAAGATTTCCGTTACAATTTTGACTTTTTTGTAGTGACGTTCCCCACACCGGTAGAAAAGTATCCGGCTCAAACCTTGGTAGAAACCATCAAGAATACTTTGGAATCCATTTGAACATAATGAAGCTATCAGAACTGAATCTCTCAAACTCAACCAAGCCACGCAGGTCACCAAACCCAAGAATATTGACACCAAAATATTTGTAAAGTCTTACCACATCGTAATTATCCAAAAGACCGATCCTACCATTACCATATTGGTCCAGTCTACTACCCAGTTATCCTATTTCTCCGAGTCTATTCCGAATTTGTCTTCATATTGATACTTCTCCTAACTAAAACACCACGATCTTTAACCACAACTCACTATAAGACACCCTAACATAAAACTATACTGCCCTAAGGTCCATAAGTCAATGTATTCTTGTTAAATATCCCAAAAGCACCACAAAGGAGACATCCACTCTGAAAGACCTTATGTAAATTTAAAATTGTCCCCCTTTCCTTTCTTATACTGAAATATAGAGTCCCTAGTCATACAGAATTTTCGCAAGTCCAGTCGCCATTAAATGCAAATCTCAAATTTTTATCTATACACAAGTCCGGAGAAATTCTCAATTGCTATATATAAACCTCGAACCTATTGGAACTTTCTTGAGAATCTCCCCCTTTTTTCAAATCTAAATTACACCGCCCAAATGGGGCAAGAGACACGTGTCCCATTAGCACAATAACACTCAAAGAATTAACTCTACTTTAATACCACCGATCAATTTCATATTCCATGGATACTACATCATTCACAAATAATAACTCACTCATCCCACGATTTTCATATACTCATAAAGCGCAATATAACCCGTATCCAGAAATTTCCTTACTCGAGTCATTCTCGAACTCCACCTCTGCAAGTCATCACTGATTCCCAAGTAAACCTCAGACCAAAACAAAAATTTGACATATAGACATGAATTAAATTGTCAATAGCAAACTCTCCCACTTGGCTCAAAGCCATAAATCAAAATATTCGATAACTCACAATACCCATACTCTATTACTGACATGATGTTGTAGTCAGCTCAATGAAAATTCTTCTCAAGCTCATGTAACACCAACCATAAAATACATCGATCATCCTTTAAGCTCGCATTTATTATCTTGACAGTCAAGTCAACTTTCTCAACCAGATTTAAATTCAAATCTCAACACATATAACCCGCTGGTAGAAAAGAAACTCTCCAATCAACATTATAAAGAACACATCTACGTAGATTACTCTGCAGGAGATAACCTACCTGCTTAGCCTCAAATTGACATCTTGTTATATCCTTTCGCAGCCACAATTACTATGAAATCAATTAATTTTTCTGAGTCCAAACTCATTAACCAGACACGAGAATTTAATTTTCCCCAAAATTTAACAACGTGAAAGATCCTTTAAAACATTCACACTCGAGACTGTACGTCATATTAAAACGAAAATCAAGCACCCAATGGCCTTCCTTTATACTTCAAGGAAACACTTCTTGCCACATTTACATCGTCTTAACACATCCCGCAGTTACATCATACTCATCACAAAGCCATTCCACCGTTCATTACCGGATATATGAGTCCAAATGTACAAATTACAACTGAAGCTACCAAGCTTAAGTTGTAGTCTAACCATGGCCTCAAGTCCTCCAGACTGGCCCATCGCCAAAACACAAAATACACATCTCGAACCTCGTTCATAGAGTCACAAGCCGACGATGCACAGCTGATACAGAGCGCTCATGTGCGCATATGAATGCGTGGAAGAAATTCAAAGAGTTATATTTCAAGATGAATCAATTTCGCACGATAAGGAAAGAAATATGGCAAATTATCCTAAATGCCATGTAGCCTCTCGAAGATAAGTATGGACGTCATCATACCGATCCGCAAGACTCTACAAGACACTTGCTCGTGACTTGTAGAACCTATAAACCTAGAGCTCTGATACCACCTTGTCACGGCCCAAAATCTAACTAGTCGTGATGGCACCTAACCCAACCCGCTAGGTAAGCCAACTTTTAACTATCCAATTTCAATAACAATTATTAAAGCAATTTAAGTAAATAATTATCTTAACCTTATACATTCCCCAAGAACTGGTAGTACAAATCATGAGCTTCTAAGAATAGAGTTTACAAAGCGGAGATAAAATAAATACATAGTCTATTTGAATAGTACATAACAGAGCTTTTATAAATCTAAGGCTACCATGAACAAGAGGCAACTACAACAGGAACACAGGTACATCTTCAAATCCGGCAACCATCGAACACATTAACAACAACATCCAACATCTACACGCAATATGCAGAAGTATAGTATCAGTACAACCGACCCCATGTACTGAGTAAGTAGCAAACCTAACCTTAGGTTGAAAGCAATGACGAGCTTTTACCAAGGTCGGGTCCAAAACCAATAGTTCACCACAGTCCATAACAACTTAAAGCCAATAATATAAGAAGTAACTCAGAAATAAAATACTCAACTAAATCATGTTTTCTAAAAATAGTTTTTCCCTTTAAGTACATCAGTGAAAAACCCAAATCATTTACTGAAATTTTCAAAAAAATGAATAAGTTTGAAAGCAATAATTTTCCCAAAATCATTTCAATAATAAATGAGATGTTTCATATTATTTTCAGATAACCCGTGTAAAACAAATGCATCACTATGCCCATCTGTCAACATGTGTGAGAAATCATGAATGATGTGATACTGTACAGCATGAGGAAAATATATCTCTATGCCTGTATATCATGTGTGCATGTCAATGCGATGCAACTCAGTGATAAAATCATATGCATACTCCCAGAGTATCATTTCACTCAGTCCTCCCAGTCACTCAGCACTCGTACTCGGCACTCGTACTCAGTAGGTACCTGCGCTCACTAGGGGTGTGTACAGACTCCAGAGGGGCTCCTTCAGCCCAAACGCTATAATCTGTACGGACAACTCACGTGCTATAATAATATCTAGATCCGCACGGCCAACTCGTGTGTTGCACGAACAACTCACATGCTACAATAATATCTGCATCCGCACGGCCAACTCACGTGCTGCTGCACGGACAACTCACGTGCTATAATAATATCTGAATCTGCGCGGCCAACTCACGTGCTATAATAAAGCCTATAAGGCATGTTGTAGGCGCGCAACCCCGATCCACATAATAATCCTCAGAATCAGGCCCTCGGCCTCACTCAGTCATCAATCTCTCCAGTCTCTCTCTCACGGGCTCACAATGTCATGAAAATAGCTCAAAAATAATAATATGATGTATCAATAAATAATAACAGAGACTGAGATATGATATGTAATGACATTAATATGACTGAGTATAATTTTTAATTTAAAACAAATAATTCATAGCAATATGACCTCTATGGGTCCCAACAATACTGGCACATAGCCTCAACATGATTTTCAGCTCAATTTCTTTAACACATAAATCTAAATAGAAATTGCCAAGATTATTTGACTATAAAATTTCACGGAACCAATTACATCATAATTTCTATAGTGCACGCCCACACGCCCGTCACCTAGCATGTGCGTCACCTCCAAACAATTCACATAATACATATATTCACGATTCATACCCTCAATTCCAAGATTAGAAGAGTTACTTACCTCGAACAAGCCAAATCCAATGTCGAGCAAGCTAAGCAATGCTCCAAAAATTCCATTTTGCGCGTATCAACTTCCAAACGGCTCGAATCTAGTCACAATTAATTTGATTCAGCTCACAAAAATGATAGGAATTAATTCCATATCAAAATACTAATATTTTCCAAAAATTTAAAATTACGCCCCAAAAATTACATGTGGGACCCACGTCTCGGAATCTGATAAAACTCACAAAATTCGAACCCCCATTCGACCACGAGTCCAACCATACCAAAATTACTCAAATCCGACCACAACTCGGCTTTCAAATCCTCAATTAAAGTCTACAAATTTTTCTACTATTTTCAACCCAAAACACTAATTTGTTGATAAAAACAATAATAGATTCGTGTAATTTAACCAAAACCGAGTTAGAATTATTTACCCCAATCCATATGGTGAGAATCGCCTCAAAAATCACTTCAATCCGAGCTACATAGCTCCAAATGTATTAAAATAGCTGAAACCTCAAAATATATCTTCTGTCCAGGCATTTACTCTTCGTGATCGCGAAACGCAAAATTTTTCAGCCCCAAAATTGCTCTTTGCGGTCGCAGAAAATGCTTCGCGATCGCGAAGAACAAACTCCTAAACTCTTCCAGATAGCTTCTAGTATAATGGTCATAACCTTTTGTACAAAACTCTAAATTACAAATGGTTTAACTTTCTGAAAACTAGATACCAAGGGCTATAACTTTCATTTGTTGCTCATCTCCCAATTCTTTATAGATTGCTAGATATAAGCTTCCAAAATCAGTCTTGTGCAATAGAGATTTTCAAACTCTTCCCAGATAGCCTATAGTTTATCCACCATAACGTTTTGTACACAACTACAAATAACAAATGGTTTACATTTCTGAAAACTAGACATCAATAGCTACAACTTTTATTTTCGGATCATGTCCAAATTTCTTATAGATTGCGTGATATAAGCTTCCAAAGTCGTGTCAGTGCAACATAGATTTTGTTCTACACGATCGCGAAAGAGCTTCTGTGATCACGATTCACAAGGTTTCAAACTGTTGTTTGCTCTTCGCAAACGCGACCAAATGTTCGTGATCCGATGCACACTTCTGCAGACAGAAACCAACAATTAAAAATGACCTAGAAATGATCTGAAACCACCCCAAACTCACCCGAGCCCCCTCGGGACCTCAACCAAATATATCAACAAGTCCTAAAACATCATACGAACTTAGTCGAAGCCTCGAATCACATCAAACAACGCTAAAACCATGAATCACACTTCCAATTTTTACAAACGACGCCGGAACCTATCAAATCACGTCCGATTAACCTCAAATTTTGTACACAAGTCATAAATGACATAACAGAGCTATGCAAATTTTCAGATCTGGATTCCGACCCCGATATTAAAAAGTCAACCCCCTAGTCAAACTTTCCAAAAATTCGACTTTCGCTATTTCAAGCCTAATTCCACTACGGACCTCCAAAAAAATTTTCGGACACGCTCCTAATTCCAAAATTATCATACGGAGTTATTGAAATTATCAGAATTCAATTCCGATGTCGTTTACACATAAGTGAATATCCGGCCAACTTTTCCAACTTAAGTTTTCAATTATGAGACTAAGCGTCTCATTTCACTCTGAAATCTTTCCGGACTGGAACCAACTAACCTGATAAGTCGTAAATCAATTGTAAGACATAAATTGAGCAGTAAATGAGGGAACGGAGCTGTAATACAAAACGATCGGTCGGGTCGTTACAACCATAGCATCTCACATCCTCACAAAAATTATCATACCACCAACATACATCGTTAGCAGCGTGCAGAACTTGGCTAAAAATCTCACCTCTTCTACTATCGCCCCCAGCACCAATTATCGTAGGATTAATCGGAGAATTTTTCTTAAGACTTAAAATTGAAATCTCGACAACTTTTTTATGTCTACGTATACTTTACCCTCCCTAGACCCTAATAATATGAGATTACACTGAGTGTGTTATTGTTATTGATAACATTTTTTAGGTACTTAGACAACAAACAATAACAACAACCCAGTATAATCCCACTAGTGGGGTCTGGAGAGGGTAGTGTGTACGCAGACCTTACCCCTACCCTGGGGTAGAGAGGCTGTTTCCAAATGACCCTCGGCATCCTTCCCTCCAAGAACTCCCCACCTTGCTCTTGGGGTGACTCGAACTCACAACCTCTTGGTTGGAAATGGAGGGTGCTTACCATCAGAGCAACCCACCTTGTCTAAACTCCCCACTAGGTACTTAGACAACAAACAATAACAACAACCCAGTATAATCCCACTAGTGGGGTCTGGAGAGGGTAGTGTGTACGCAGACCTTACCCCTACCCTGGGGTAGAGAGGCTGTTTCCAAATGACCCTCGGCATCCTTCCCTCCAAGAACTCCCCACCTTGCTCTTGGGGTGACTCGAACTCACAACCTCTTGGTTGGAAATGGAGGGTGCTTACCATCAGAGCAACCCACCTTGTCTAAACTCCCCACTAGGTACTTAGACAAAACTCCCCAAAATTAATCATACAAAGAGAGAAAAGAGATCAAACAAAAATAACTAAACGGACAAATATAACCGACAAACAAAGAGGGAAAATAATTAAATAAAAATAGCTGATAGATAATTATTGTTTAAGTCTAATAAGTGGATATGTAAAATCACATACTATTTTAGGAAACGGTAAGAAATAAATTTAAATAGTACTAAAAAGGTAAAAGTAATAAGAGAGAGAAAAAGTGTTAGAATTAAAAGAATTGAAGAAAAAAAGTAAAACAATATAGAAAAAGTAAAAAGTCAAGTGGGATACGTGAGAAAGAGAAAACAATTTGGTATGGGGTCGCTAATACTTTTTCAGATATTCCCCCTTCCAAGGACGCTTTCTCGAGCCTTTTTTACAAAAAAAAAACGGAAAAAGGTCAAAAATGCCCTTGAACTATTTGAAATAGCTCCAAAATGCCCTCAGTTTGTTTTTGTACCAAAAATATCCTTGCCGCCTATATTTTGAACCACAAATGCCCTTAAACTGTTAGTTTTGCCATTGAAGGTGGCATGACAGTCCAACTAGGTTAGATTTGCTTACATGGCCATCCACCCAAGCAATACATGGCAAAATTATTTTTTTGAAAAAATTCTTTTTTCGAAATTTTAAAAAAAATACAAAATCAACACTTATTCCGAAAAAAGTAAAACACTTCCGGAAAAATTATGTTTTTCGGAATTTTTTATTAAAATACAAAATCAACACTTATTCCGAAAAAAGTAAAAAATTTCCGGAAAAATAAATATTTTGGGGTTATTTTTCTTAAACTGAGGATTTTGTCTTAAACTGATAGCAATTCTGATAACAAGGATTTGATCCTAACAAGTGGTATTATAGATAAAAAGAAGTATCTCTCCCCCCGAATTCTGATAACGATTTGATTTTGTATTTTAATAAAAATTTCTGAAATAAATAATTTTTCCGGAATTTTTTTTACTTTTTTCGGAATAAGTGTTGATTTTGTATTTTAATAAAAATTTCTGAAATAAATAATTTTTCCGGAATTTTTTTTACTTTTTTCGGAATAAGTGTTGATTTTGTATTTTAATAAAAATTTCTGAAATAAATAATTTTTCCGGAATTTTTTTTACTTTTTTCGGAATAAGTGTTGATTTTGTATTTTAATAAAAATTTCTGAAATAAATAATTTTTCCGGAATTTTTTTTACTTTTTTCGGAATAAGTGTTGATTTTGTATTTTAATAAAAATTTTCGAAAAAAATAATTTTTCCGATTTTTTTTTTACTTTTTTCGGAACAAGTGTTGATTTTGTATTTTAATAAAAATTTTCGAAAAAAATAATTTTTCCGATTTTTTTTTTACTTTTTTCGGAACAAGTGTTGATTTTGTATTTTAATAAAAATTTCCGAAAAAAATAATTTTTCCAGAAATTTTTTTACTTTTTTCGGAATAAGTGTTGATTTTGTGTTTAAAAAAAAAATCCGATTTTTTTTTTTGCCATGTTGGATTGCTTAGGTGGATGGTCATGTAAGCAAATCTAACCCAGTTGGACTGCCACGTCACCTTTAGTGGCAAGACTAACAGTTTAAGAGTTTAAATAATTTTGCCATGTTGGATTGCTTAGGTGGATGGTCATGTAAGCAAATCTAACCCAGTTGGACTGCCACGTCACCTTTAGTGGCAAGACTAACAGTTTAAGAGTTTAAATAATTTTGCCATGTTGGATTGCTTCGGCGGATGGCCATGTAAGCAAATCTAACCCAGTTGGACTGTCACGTCACCTTCAGTGGCAAGACTAACAGTTTAAGAGTTTAAATAATTTTGCCATGTTGGATTGCTTCGGCGGATAGCCATGTAAGCAAATCTAACCCAGTTAGACTCCCACGTCACCTTCAATGGCAAGACTAACAGTTTAAGGGCATTTGTGGTCCAAAATATAGACGGCAAAGATATTTTTGGTACCAAAAACAAACATAAGGCATTTTTGAGATATTTCAAATTGTTTAAGGGTATTTTTGGCCCTTTTCCGCAAAAAATATCTAGGGAAGATAAAATGTTGTACCAAAATTTACTTTTGTCTTTTATCCATTGGTTTTATTCGATGGGGATACAATTTGATATTAATTTTATCCGACTGGACATTTCGGGTTACGTGCAAAACTTTGGGCTAATAATTGTTTTCGCCGGCCATACAAGGTAGTTTTCTCTATAATTTTTATGAAACTATAGTTTTTTGATTGTTTGACAATGACATTATAGTAGATTTGTATCTCATAATGCCTTAAACACTATTACATTGTTTATACTTGTAAAAACATGCTACATATTTTATCTTCTATGAGTTTCTTCAATCCTTTTTAAATTTTTAAAAATTTTAATGTGCTTTCGATAGTTTTCGTGTTATTAAGCTATTTTATTAATTTATAAATTAAGAATTTAAAGTTCCATGGGCTTATGGCCAGCCCTTTACGGAGTAAAACGTCCCGCCTCACGTGTCCGCCTTTTAAAACACTGACCAAGAATAACACTGCAATACATGTACAAATCAAAACTTATTGACAGCTACTTACATAAAATTGATTATCTACAGTTCAGCACCATGTATTCTTTCTAATCACGCCAAATCTGGAAACTAATATCAGAACCACGTCAAAATAGTTAACCACACGAAAGGAGCTAACAATTTGCTAACTAACGTAAATCTATCAGTTCCTAGAAATTTTTATAGAATCCAAAGAAAGCCTATTGGGTTGACAGGAATTTTTTAGCATATTTACGTGGTAAGTCAAAATAGACAATGACTGTTGCAGATCAAGAACAGCAAAGCTGCACGCTCTTGCAGAGTGCCCACTTAAGTGCTTGAAACTCTGATTTTTATCCTAAGCAGAAGATCCATCATTTTCCTTGGGCCGCCATCCTCTTGCGTATGTCAAGTGCTGTATTGAATATCCCAAGCGTTGGCTGGTTGCATACAAAACACTTCTTGTTCTTCGCATGGTGCTGTTCACCACAACAACAACAAAAAAATATTAACTTACAATCAAACACGGTAGAAAATAGAAGTAAAATAATTAAGTTGTGTGTGCGAGGTGACTGTCGCTCAGATTGATTTCAGTAGTCTCTATTGTTTGCCAGAAGCCCAACCAATACAAGGTGCAGCTTTTACTTAAGAAAAAAGGTACCACTTGCTTCAGTAGTAACTCCTGCCAAGTAGTTGCTACTTTTATATCCTAGTGCTAATATCTCCTCTACATCAGATATACAAAATTTCTCGTGTCCCTAGTTGCATTGAATAGCTAAGAAACTAGCAAGAAAAACGGAAAAGGGCATATTGAGGGCATTAGGCACCAAGAAAGTTCTTTAAAACCATCTCACATTTCCACTCTGTTGGCTTTCCTTTTTTCAGGTGGTTAGGGTTGGGGGAAGGAATAAACTCTATTGTCACTTCAAACAAGAGGAAAAGGTTTAAAACAAGAGAAATGGACTAGGTACATAAAGGGGTTGTCGCTCACAGATTCTATGACATGATCAAGAAAACAAAAGAAGAAGGTCAATGAAATTACCTTTAATGCACAATGCACACAGAAGTAATGCTTGCATTTGGTCACGACGGGATCAACGAAAGGCTGTCTGCAGATAAAACAAGCAAATGGTAAGGAGTTGTCATCATCTTCATCGCTCTTCTCTGCATTCTCACCATCCTCATCGAGCATCCCCATAGCCAATTTTCTTTTCCTCTCTTTCTCAGCTTCCTCTCACTCTTTTTTAAGCTGCCACCCAGACTTATAATCTCCCCGGTCATGCAGAAATTTGCAAGCATCCCCATATCCACAATGTCCCGTCTCTTTATAGTCTTTACATATATCTGGCTGATAGTCAAACCTCGTTGAAACTCTGATGTGGGCAGAAGCCCTAAGAGGTCCGTGCGCGCCACAAGCTTTCTCACTGGAAATTGTATGTTCTCTTCTTAAACCAGCTTTATAATCAGTGTATTGATTCATCCCTTTGTATAGTTTTTGATCAGCACTGCTCTTAGATTTTCCTTTTATAGCCTCCTCTCCCAGCTTCAGAACCCTCTCTCGAATGGCCCGAGCATCTTTAGAGAATTCAGTCTCAGTTTCTAAAGATGCTGTTGCTCTACTGTCATTTTGAACTGTAATTTCCTTTGGGGACTCAAAATAAAAAAGAGGGGCCTTGTTACACTTAGGAGGTCCAGTAGAAAAATCTGCAATTGCTGGCTTTTTCTTCATATATATGACTGAACTTTCACTTTCTGCATCTTCATTTTTCCCCTCTTCAAGCGTAGGATGCTTTCTGATATTTTTGGCCTTGGATTGTTTTTTGAAAGAATTGCATACTGAAAATAGCAGGAAAGAAAACATATTAAGCAAAAGCAAAATGCACCAGTAAATTGACAAGAGAAGGCAGAAAGAAAATAGAACAGAAAAGGAACTTAGGATTAATATTTGCTAGCATAGAACACATACATACCCCTCCCCCCCCCCCACACACACACACATATATATATACATATATATACACACACACACACACACACGTCCATGCGAAACCAGGAATACTAACGACAGCGGTACCTAATGGAACATTAGTTACACGGTCAGTTTCAATCATAACATTATGAGAAAGTGCACTGCATAAATAAGACGTTAGCTTCTGATTAGCCAAAGGCATTTGATAATACTACGTATTTAGATTTTCGATATTATGACATAAAGATAAAATTGTTTTTAATAAATTCTGAGAAGATTATGCTAACTTTGAAATATTTTACTAGACAAACCATGCTAAACAAAGTTGCATTACTGGTAAGACAGTTAGAAAACGTAAAGGTAGAAGCTTACGGTCAGCTGATGCCAAGGGATTCGGAAGTGGATTAGCATTGGGAGCGGGAGGATCATCGGTTGTCTCAGAACAAGTAGCAGGAGTATTAGTTAACTTCTGAACAAGAGGCACGTCTGTAATATCTCTCATCATGTTGGGCTTTTGAGTCAGCTGCTGCTGGACCTGCTCCTTCAGACCTGCTTTGCCACAAAATTAAAATAAAGGTTATCACTCTGAAAACCTGATAAAATGCAACATGCAAATAAGCACGCAGATAAAATTTGGCCTGCATCTATAGAAAGAATATTTCTTCAAAACTCAACCATGAATGTTATTCAGCTACAGCTAATTAATTATGAATTGATCAACTTGATTAGTATCAAAGTAGCATCATGATACAGATAAGAGTTAGAAGTTAACAAGGAGTGAACAATCCATGTCAAATAGAATGTTACTTTGCAAAGTGGAACCTAATGCACATTGCCCACTATTTGCAATTCCAGATACACCCTTTTATATTCTATAAGAAGAGCCAAAAAAATAAAATAAAAATACCACTGCATCTATATGCAATCTTTTTTACACTGAACAACTTATTAACATTACTCCCCGGGATCGCCTCTTTTTCACTGTCCTGGTAACCATTTCAACCATACCATGTAAAGTAAATCCCAAACACTGATACACTCCTTAGAATTGGAACACTGAAATGCATATTAGCAAACAATACGCTTTCCACGCACACCGAAGACAATTGACGTCTTTGCCTTTCATATTTGCTCACATTCAGTAGGTAAGTTCACGAAAAATCTAGCTTCCAAGTTAGCTAACAAACATAAAAATTTTCAAGCCCAAAAAAAAAACAAAAACTTATATCATCAACAAATACACCAAATAGAGCAGAATATATAGAGCATTTAAATAACAAACCCTTACTAGCTGGTAATCGAGGTATTGATCAGTAATATACAACATGAAAATAAGAACATAAATAATTCACCATTATACTAACAAAATAGCAAGTTGCACATACCCTATCGATTGAATTGGTGAGACCGGAAAGCAAAAGAGTTTGAGCTTAAGTGATGGATTTCTATGGATGAATTAAATTGAAGCCCTAGCTCGGAGGGTTTCACAGTTCAGGGGAAGAGTGAGGCGGGAGAGAGATAGTAGCTGGTTATTTGTTTGTTTTCCATCTATATATATAGCCTTAATAAAATATTAACGCCTTTGGAAACGAAGGCGCCTTTTTTTCTAAACCAATTAGGACACAAATTATGAAAAAATGAAGGATTTTAAAATAGGAATAACACGGAAATGTTCCATTTAAACTAATTACTTTCGCTAGCCAAAATATACATATATATATTATTTTAAAAGCCGCTAAAAAATATATTTCTCTTTTAAAATTGAGTTGTAACTTTTAAACACTAACTTAAAAATAATTTCATAAATTTATGTTAGATTATTTATGAATCACAGAACATTACAAAAAATCAACAAAACTACATGTTATAGCATGTCATATGTCTAGTTTTATGAGTTAATAAATCCATCGATAGTAATTATGGACTAGTTATTTTTAATAATTCGAATTTATGTGACATTATTCTCACGTTTAGTAAAAACTACCACTAATACCATCTTTGTGAAAAACATTTGCTTGACTATTATTTCCTCAAGTTTAATATAATTAAAAAAATAACTACACAAATTAAAGCTTTACCATGACATTTTATGTAATTTTAAAGTACGTATAATTATTACGAAAAATATAAGAAATCACGTCATAATTTCCACTAAACAATAATATGCATTGATTCTTGTATTTTGAAGGAGCCAATTAATTTTTTGGAGTAAAGGAAGTGCATACCCTTGATCTCAATTTACAATATCAACCAATTTGATTATGATCTCAACTTTATTCCTAAACCTATAAAACCACTAGGGTCTTTAATGCAATTACCCTCCCCCAACTCCCAAGAAAAAAATCGAAGAATTAATCAAAATAAACACCCATCTAACCAATTAAATTTAAAATAGGCTATAGAAGTATAATATACGCATAATTTATCTATTATATGTGTATAATTAATGTATAGTTTATGTATAATTATAAAGCACTGTACAATCAACACTGCACAGTGTACAACACTTATAAAGCTCAGCAGCCATATCAAAAAGCTTTGAAGCTAGTATACCCCCCCCAAAAAAAGAATTTGAAGCAAATGGTTCCGCCATAGCCAGAACTTCACGAACCTCATTCCCCAAACGAACAGAAATGCTAAGGGCAACCATGTCAACAATCCCTCTTAGCCTTCAATCTTCACAATCTCTCAAACATTTATTCTCCCTTTCCCCTTTCCAGAAACCCCTTATCCACTCTTTTACTCAACTAAAAAAGCACACAACTTTTACCAGAAGACTGTTTTCTCTAAAACCCATTTCAGTTTCATCCCCAATTAGGACTTATGTGGATGAGAAATTCGACCCCACATACTTATCTTGCTCCATGCCACAGAAGAATCCACTCAAAGTTGCGGTTTTGGTTAGTGGCGGCGTTGATAGCAGCGTTGCTCTTAGACTGCTTCATGCTGCTGGACATTCCTGCACTGCTTTTTATCTCAAGATTTGGTTTCAAGTATGTAACTTTACTACTTTGGCCCATAATTATTTACTTTCGTCTTTTGAGTTGGTATGAACTAAAGAATATCAGCTGTTTTGCTGCTATTTGATTGGGCACGAAATTTAAGAAAAGAAGAAACTTTTTGAAACCTGTGGTCTAAAACAAGCTACAGACTACCCGAAATTTGATATCGGGGTTAGTTTCTAAGCCTAGCAAAACACGTTGCCTCGCCTCGCCATGGTTAACGGGCACTTCATTGTGGTCATTAAGGCTCTAAAATATACTTTTTCTTGCTAATGAACATCATATTGAAGAGGCAAGACTAAACAATTGATATTTCACATAATTTTCTTTTGTAATTTCTTTGTCCATATATTTGTTACTCATGCTTATAATTATTAGTTTTGGACTACACATACATATTTGTATTTTTCACCATTTCTGCCTTTCTTCGTTAAAGGCCACTTTATTTGCACTTTGCGTACATTCTAGCTTTTTTGCACTTTGATAACATTGACGACCCCTTAATCTTTTTAGTTTCAAGCAGCGAATTTGGTTTATCAAACAATTCCTAAAGTGTATTGCCTTCGCTTTTGTAGGAAGACTTTGAGAACTTTTGGTCTGAATGTCCATGGGAGGATGACTTGAAATATGCAAAGGCTGTTTCTGACCAGGTCAATCTTATTTCCTAGGTTATTTCTCTTTTATGTATTCGTTTGGAACAGAATTTGGATACATTGTAGACACGGCTGCTTTCTTTCAGTCATCTCTGTAGTGATAGCTCTGACTGATTTAGGTTAATTAAATGCTAAATCTGTAGTTAATGGGCAGGATTATAAAACTTCCTGCCTGGCTGTGGAAAAAGGAAAAAAGAAAAAGGATAAAGGATAACTATACCAAATACCAAATAGTTTGAAAAAGATTAAATCAAGAGTGCTTAAATTCTCTTGCAATAGTTAGTTTGCTATTTCCAAGTTAAGTTTCCACAGCATCTGTTTTCAAACTTTTCAGGTTGATGTACCATTGGAAGTTGTCCATTTGACTGATGAATATTGGAATAATGTGGTATGTTTCTGTTTACTTTTGAGCTGCTTAATTACTCATTTTACCAACTTTGTCTCATTGAGTGGGACTTTGTTACGTGTTTATTGGGTTCTTTTTACAAAGGTTTCTTCATGTGATGTAATATAAAGATAAGGTAGGGGCTATTGATGAAAGCTCGGTTGTAATATTAGTTTGTTTTTTGATAAGTAAGTTTAACATGTTCAGGTATCATATATCATTGAGGAGTACAAATGTGGCAGGACTCCAAATCCAGATGTCCTTTGTAATACTAGAATAAAATTTGGTCAGTCATCTTATATTATCAATGCACTATTTTTTCCGCTGTCTTTAGTTTCGTTGGCTTGAAAATGGCAAAATTTATTTTCAGGTGCTTTTATGGATGCCATTAGTGGAATGGAATTTGACTTTGTTGCTTCTGGACATTATGCAAAGATTGTCCACGCATCTACTGAGCATCTGGATGAACCTTCTGTCTTAGAATTGTCAAAGGATATGGTGTGTATATAATGTTTTGAACTTGTATTTACAGTACGTTTTTACCATACTTATACATGTTTCTTAGAGCCTGTTTCCATGTTTTCTTTTGCAAAGTTTGATGTATTTACTTGAGAAGGGGTGATTTTGAAGATGACAGTGGTGGGAAAGAATCTTTCTTTATTTTAGGTAAAAGGATGAACATACGAGAAATTGAATAAACTTAGGCAGATATATATGGTCAGGAATTAAGCATTATGCTCCCATCAAAAGCAGTTTTGTTTGCAAGAGACATAGGCGTTCAGCAGACGAGGATGGACTGTTTGATAAAATACATTTGCACACTGAGTTTCTCTTCTATAAAGAAAGGAAAAGTTTTTTTGATTTGGTTAAAAAACAAATAAATGAAAAAATGGTTTGAGTTGGGTTGGTTTAGCGATAATCCGTTCTACCCGAATTGGCCGAATGCCCAAATCCATCTTGATTCAAGAAAATTCTGGACGGGTTGGTTCATCAGCCATTTATTGACTCAACCCTTGACTGGCCTAAATTTAGCCCGACATTCCTATTTGAGACCCCTAGTTTGTGAGTGTACCAAGTTGTGCAAGTGTTGTCCTCCATTTTTCTGAAAACTTGCATTGAAGGGCTCTTTAAAATCTCCTGCCTACTCTTGGCATAATTAATTTCTTTTCAGAAATCCCATGTCTTCCTTAGTCTAGTGCACAGTAACATTAAACAACACATGAGTGAAATTCTTTGAAATTCCATTTCTATATTCATCTTTTTATGTATTTTGGAAGTTTTGTCGATAAAAAGCAACTTTTATACTCTAAAGTTCATGATATTTCTGTAGTTTCATTTGATTTTCCCTAGTATTCTAAACACGTCCTCGTCCCAAGTTTTTCATTCTCTTTTTTGGGTCAATGCAGCTGATTTCTTATGTCCGCAGTGGTGTTGTTTCAGGTCAAGGACCAAACCTACTTCCTTTCGCATCTCTCACAGGCTCAGCTTAAACGGCTGATTTTCCCACTTGGATGTATCCCAAAGGTGAGGTGAGACTATTCTCATTACGCTTATCACTTCTTTACAATATCGTTGCTATAATGATCAAATATTATGTTGCTGAGAGAGAATCGTCTTTACCCTCCTTCGTACTGGGATGTGATCATTTGAAAAATTCAATTCTTCATTGAGGCTGAATTGCTCTTAATCTTTCGTCACGTATCTACAGGATGAAGTTCGCATGCTTGCTAAATCATTTAATCTACCAAACCAAGACAGGAAGGATTCACAAGGAATATGCTTTCTTGGCAAGGTCTGTTTTACCAGCACATTCGACAGTTAACATGAATTTTTTGTTTTTTGGTATAAGGTGATGTCGGTACAGTCGTATGCCATTCTCATGAAGTAACTTAAATAAGTTAGTTACTAACTAGTTTAGCTATTCCTGCTGGTAAGTTGTAACCAGTTAAGTAGCTCTCTTAACCATGACTCATGAGCATTATTTGCTAAACAAAAATAGATGAGCTTGCCGGATTTGTTGCGGCAAACAGGTAATTGTCTAAACTTGTCCATGCAAAGTGGGCCTTACAATCTTTTTGCTATATCTGAACCATTTTATATCAAGCTGCCAAAGCTTTATAATGGGATGTGGAGGTTCATATTTTGCCATGCACCAGTACGAGTAATATAAGTATGTTCTATAACCATGACTAGTTACATTTGAAAACTTCATCTTCTGCATAGAGGGTCTACACGACAAATCTTTTAGCCGTAGATTCATTATTTTAGCTATAATAACAACAACATACCCAGTCTTATCCCACACCGTGGGGTCTGGGGAGGGTAGTGTGTACGCAGACCTTACCCCTACCTTGTGAGGATAGAGAGGCTGTTTCCAATAGACCCTCGGCTCATTATTTTAGCTATAATAACAACAACATACCCAGTCTTATCCCACACCGTGGGGTCTGGGGAGGGTAGTGTGTACGCAGACCTTACCCCTACCTTGTGAGGATAGAGAGGCTGTTTCCAATAGACCCTCGGCTCATTATTTTAGCTATAATAACAACAACATACCCAGTCTTATCCCACACCGTGGGGTCTGGGGAGGGTAGTGTGTACGCAGACCTTACCCCTACCTTGTGAGGATAGAGAGGCTGTTTCCAATAGACCCTCGGCTCATTATTTTAGCTATAATAACAACAACATACCCAGTCTTATCCCACACCGTGGGGTCTGGGGAGGGTAGTGTGTACGCAGACCTTACCCCTACCTTGTGAGGATAGAGAGGCTGTTTCCAATAGACCCTCGGCTCATTATTTTAGCTATAATAACAACAACATACCCAGTCTTATCCCACACCGTGGGGTCTGGGGAGGGTAGTGTGTACGCAGACCTTACCCCTACCTTGTGAGGATAGAGAGGCTGTTTCCAATAGACCCTCGGCTCATTATTTTAGCTATAATAACAACAACATACCCAGTCTTATCCCACACCGTGGGGTCTGGGGAGGGTAGTGTGTACGCAGACCTTACCCCTACCTTGTGAGGATAGAGAGGCTGTTTCCAATAGACCCTCGGCTCATTATTTTAGCTATAATAACAACAACATACCCAGTCTTATCCCACACCGTGGGGTCTGGGGAGGGTAGTGTGTACGCAGACCTTACCCCTACCTTGTGAGGATAGAGAGGCTGTTTCCAATAGACCCTCGGCTCATTATTTTAGCTATACACTTTCTTAATTCTGTTAGATTGCAAACTTCTCCAAAAAGTTTAAGATTTGTTCTTAATTTTTTGTAGTTGCATATAGTTCAATTGTCCCCAAAAGATCTTAGTCTGAGTTCCATTTGGAATTTCAGATAAAATTCAGTGAATTTGTCGCTAGACACATTGGAGAATCAGAAGGTGTTATATTGGAAGCAGAGAGTGGAGATTATCTCGGAAACCACCGTGGCTTTTGGTTCTATACTATTGGCCAACGCCAAGGTTTACGTCTTCCTGGAGGGCCCTGGTATGTGGCTACTAGCTCTTTCTTAATATATATGTGACCAGCTCTGGTCTCAAGTAGTTATGCAGTTAGATTATCTTATATCCAATTGTTTTTTATAATGTTATTAACCGCCTACTGCACATGGCTACTTGATCATTAACAAAATTATATGGCGTTGATAGTTGCCATAATCCACCCTCCAAAGAGAACAAAATGCTTGCGTATTGTCATCTTATGGCCCTGATCTTCATTGCGTTTAGGAATTTTGAGCAATTATAGTAGTCATCAATCCAAATATATGTTGTTCTTTTGTATGAGTTTTCAAATGTACCTATTAGATATTTTGCTTACTTTGTAGGTATGTTGTGGAGAAAGATATTAAAAACAATGTCGTATATGTATCAAGAAATTATTTCTCTGTTGACAAGAAAAGACGGTTATTTCGTGTTGGATCCTTGCAATGGCTCAGTGGGTTACCTCCTAGACAAATCAGTCAGCTTCAATGCAAGGTAAACCTTTCTTTTATTTTTTCCTCCTTAAACTTCTTGTTTATTTTTTGAGTTCATTGACACCTTTATACGTATCTAAGAATGTTCAACATGAACTTAGGCTGTAAAGAGCAAAGGCTATAATATACGTGACATAGCAGACTAGTGGAGATATGAGTTGAATTTCTTGGGATTTCATTTTTCTTTTGCTTGATTATTTTTATTTTAGGAGCGTACTGTTGTTTTTTTTCAATTTTTTGCAATGTGAGTGTGGCAGCGCTGTAAATTCAGAGTAATATGGTGTTGATATACAAGCGAAATTCTCACTTTTTACTGGTTTTCTAGGTTCGTCATGGTCCTGGTTTTTACAACTGCAGCTTGGTCATAGAAGTTGATGAACACGGTCAGGAAGTTGCAGTTGTCCGGATATCTGAAGATGATCAGGGTCTGGCAGCTGGACAATTTGCAGCCTTTTACGACGGAAGAACTTGTATTGGTTCTGGCGTAATACTGGAGTCATGGGATGATCAAGGATATCCAATTTGTGAGAGGGCTCTTGAAATTGCTCGAATGGAAGATAAATCCAAGCTCGGGAAACCAGTCAAGATAATGGTTAAACCAGAGCAGAGTCTTGCTACAATCTGATAATAACTATCGGCAAAGCTTTATATGGTATTGCTAATTCTGGAATTGCTATCACTAACTAGATTTCGCCTTGGTTTGGTATGCATTACATTGGCTGCAATAGCTTGAAGAATAGCAGTGATAAATTGTTTTAGGCTCTATACATGTAAACTCTAATGAGTTTTATCAAGATTTATAAGGAGAGGTAAGTTTGTTTTATATAATATTGGAATGAGATAGCTTGACTTATAGGTCATGGGTTCGAGCCATGGAAGCATCAACTAATGCTAATCACACCCCTTGGGGTGCAACCCTTTCGCGGACGCTGTGTGAATGTGGATACTTTGTGCACCGGGCTGCCCGACTGAGATAGAGCTTATATGGAACGATATGGACAAGAGAAGTGGACCCTTACTTGCTTGCGATTGAGGCGCAGTAGTTGTTATTTTAATCAATAAAGCTAGTGAAATATGCGCCTGGTCATTGGAGGGTGGTTGGTTGGTTGGTTTTCAGTTGTATGGGAACTAGCATTTATGTTTGGTGATATATATTTGCCAAGATTTAGTTGGGAGGCATTGGTTAGATGAAGCAGCTTTATTTCTAGTAGATAGACCAGTTGCTGCCTGTTATATAGAATATCTTTTTCTTTAATTTTCTTTTAGTTTCCAATGATAAAAGCACAATGTTATTAAAAGAGATGTATGTACCCCTCTTTCTTAATTTGTGTAATAGTTTGAACGTTGCAGTCAAACCTTATTATATGAATTTTCGGGAAAATAAAAATTTACCCAATTAGAGCTAGCAATCTTCACCTTTTATCTCAGAGAACCAAAATGTCGTTTATCTTTTGTATTTTTTATTTTTTTTTATATATATACAAATGACCGTTTTACTTATTGACAAAAATAATACAAATGACCGTTTTACGTAAACTGGCACCGCAGTATTGTAATCTTATTGAGATTAAAAAAAAAATCTCTATTTTTACCCACATTTGGGACTATCTTTTTAGGTCTTTGCAGTTTTTCCCCAAAATATGGGATATTTGGCTGAAACATTGTGTGTTATTTTTGTTAGAATTCCCGAAATATGCAAAACACATACGTAAACTGTGATTTATACGCGTCTTGAGTTAATTGAGGTAACACTCCGTCTTGGAGATGAATATCAATAGCATATTATAAATGCAATAGTCATATTTCTGAAATGAGACTCATCATTCACACTTCAAGAATACGACTCATAATTCATAATTCAAAAAGTGCGACTCATATCACACTTCAAAAATGCGACTTTATAAAATATTACTGGTAAATCGTAAATGCACTTACAAATAACACTTCAGGTGTGTGCATCGCCAATGGGTACCCATACAACTCTATCTAAGAAACTCGGCAAAATAGCCCATCACTTTGGAGAAGGGGTGCCTCCTCATAAAGGGGGTCGTAATGACCAGACCCTAGATGTAATAGTTGTTGGTATAGTTCTGTAAATATCATAAATCGCAATTGCAAAAAAGAGACTTATAAATCGTAATTGTACTTATAAAACACAATTTGTAACTGTGACTTATAACCCGCAATTGCATAAATAACAATTGTCAGACTCATAAATAACAATTAGTAAATACGACTTGTAAATCGTAATTTCTGAATCAACTTATACTATCGAAATTGCTAAATAAATTGGTGTTTCCGAATCGACTTATCAATTGCTAAATGCAATCTATAAATTGCAATTCTAAATCGCATTTGCTAGATGGACTTAGAAATCGCAAACGTAAATACGTTAGAATAATCGCATTATTGGGTAATCACAATCTTTTAATACGACTATGAATTCAAATGCGACTTTCGATTTATAAAGCTACGGGCTGATAAGCCCCTCCGGATAAACCTCTCTTTGCTTCACTCTTTCACTCTCTCAGCATCAATGGAGGTGAGTGCAGCAATATCTCTATCACGAACTCTCTCTCTACTCTCCCCAATTTCACTCACTTCTTCGTCTATTCCATATCTTCCACCTCTCTCTCTCTACCGCCGTTGCCACCTCCGCCATCGCCGCTACACTCTTAGCCGGAGCTTTTCCCTTCCACCGGCCGTACCATTCTCCAGTAGTAGTAGTAGTAGTAGTAGTAGAGAAAATGAAGATGAAGAAGCGGAGTTGGTGGAAATTGAAGACTCTGAATTAGAAGAAGAGTATGTTGAAGATGATGATGGCATTGATGTTGACTCACTGGAACGTGAAGCTGAACTTGTCGTTCGAGAGTTTTCGGATTCTTTGTCTCGACAATTGACTATAGGTTTATCTCTATTTCCATACTTCCACTTTACGAGTTATATTAATAGAGAGAGTTACTGTATCCTGAAATGTAAAAGTCCAAAACTTTGTCACAAAGAAGTAGTGGGTGCAATGGTATTTCAGCTCCACTGACTTAAAAATGCATTGCAGCCTCTTGAATGTGAGAGAGATTGTTGTTATTGTTTGGTATATTGAGTTTAATCTGATAAAAGTTACAAATGTGAGAGAGATTGTTGTTATCATATTTTTCTTTACCGTCTTTGGTCTTTGTACACACTACCCTCTCCAGACCCCACTAGTGGTATTACATTGTGTTTGTTATTATTGTTGTTATTCTTGTTGTTGGTGTTTGTTCAGAAGGTTAACCAAACGGAGTCTTGGGCTGTCCTTTGAGCTTCAAAATTAGACCACACTTTCTAGTTGAATATAAAGCGGCAAAAGGGGACAACAGTAGAGTGAAGGAATCTTAATTGAAAGTTGAACTGTTCTGAGTATAAGATTTATTTTTCCCCTTGATGCTGAAGTTTTAACCTTTTTAAACAGGGAAATCCAAAATACTATCTTCCCTTTTCCTTGTTTTTTTTCTAACTGTGGTGTCCGGGCCAGCTCTCACGCACCTCGACTAATTCCCCAGTATACCTGCTAACTCCACCAGCAACCGGTACCAGGTAACTCTATCTACCAAGGCATGGACATATAGGAAGAAATCACTTAGTGTTTTTGTCTCCGCAGGGATTTGAACCTGAGAACTCAAGTTCTCAACCCACTTCATTGACCACTAAGTCACACCCTTAGGTGCTATCTTCCCTTTTCCTGTATCTGCACAAACATAGGGCCTTTGCATTTCCCCCTTCCCATCCTGCATATGTTATTTCAACAGAAAGGTTTCCTCCTAAATACTAGCAAATTGCCGACATGTAACTCTAGCACAGAGGTTCAACGATACTGCAATGGATGGAGTTCTGTGGATAATCTTGTTACAGCTCTTTAACTGCTGAAGCTTTGGAAATTGATTTGGCTGTTAATCAGTGAATTGCAGGGAAGATGAGACCAAAATGCAATATATTGTATAAGATCTTGCTAAACTGTTCCATTGTAGCAGCCTATATCTTTTTAGCCCTTTAACGCTCAAGATGTTCTTCCTGTGTTGATTACAGATGAGGAGAGATCTAGTCCAAAAGAAGCACAAGTCAAGGAGAAGAGACGTAATAATACCTCAAAAAATGTTAGTATCTCATCTGCTACTATGTTGGAACTTATACTCCCATACTTTTAGAGTCTTACTGAGAAAATAAAATTGAACTGTAGTAGAGATTTGTTCATAAATCACGATATGATATTCTTGTCTCAGGGATTCTTCCCTTTGTTTGTTATTATATAAGCCTGCTATGTGTAAACTGTAAATTGATTATTAATCCTGAAACTGAAGAAAGAGCCCCAAGTGAGCCTGCAACCGTAACTCATTTTTAAGTATTTGCTTGTCCTCATTTTTCGCATTATGATAAGCACAAGATACTACATCTTTCTTTTACTTGACTCAACTCTTTCTATTTTGTGATTATTCAACTAGTATCTTGGAATCATGAGTAGCTATGCGTTTTGAATCTAAGAGACTCCTGTGTTGAGCTGTTGAATTGACTCGTCTAGCCAGAAAAAGGAGGATAGGTTGGAATGCAATTTCCAATATATTGCTTGGATCCTCCAAAATGTGGCCGCACCGATGTCGGATCCTCCAAAAAAGCATTACTTTTGGAGGATCCGAAACATACCCGGCGACATTTTTGGAAGACTTGCGCAACATAGATTTCCATCAAGCAAACGGCTAAAATATGTACAAATGCAGTTCAGCAACTAACATTCTGAGTGCTTTGTTTTTTTTCCAACAAGTGATGCGACTATGCTTCCCTGAGCCGGGGTCTATCGGAAACATCCTCTCTACCTTCACAAGGTAGGGGTAAGGCTGCGTACCCACTACCCTGCCCTGCCCAGCCCAGACCCACTTGTGGGATTACATTGGGGTTGTTGTTGTTGTACTAACATTCTGAGTGCTTTGTGAAGATCTACCCTCTATGTCCTCTATGTGTATTCTACTAATTTACTGTGATCTATATGAAGATCTAATTTTATGCGTTTGACTTGACCAGTAAAAGTTTATTTGCAGATTCCTGATCATCTTCTTCCTAAGGTGGCGATTGTTGGAAGACCGAACGTTGGTAAATCAGCACTATTCAATCGTCTTGTTGGGGTATTTTCTCTAAACTTGTCTTGATTTTTGATTGCCAGGAAATAGAACCTTGACAATCTTTATAAATGATCCAGTTTTCTTATATGATTTCTTCTTGCTCTGGCTTTCTCTTCATGACACTTGGTTTATCTTCATCAGGGGAAGAAGGCCATTGTGGTAGATGAACCCGGGGTAACAAGGGATCGCTTGTATGGTAGAGCATTTTGGGGAAACTATGAATTTGTGGTGGTGGATACAGGAGGTGTGCTTACCATTTCGAAATCACAGGCTGATTTAATGGAAGAACTTGCTATCTCAACTACAATTGGAATGGAGGGCATTCCACTTGCTACCAGGGAGGCTGCTGTTGCTAGAATGCCTTCAATGATTGAGAAACAAGCTACTGTGGCTGTTGAAGAGTCATCTGTCATTATATTCCTTGTTGATGGCCAGGTATACCCTTTAGCAGAATTACTTGGAGACTAATTGTATTTTGAAAAATTAATTAATAAGGGTGATGAACTTTCATTTTTAGGTAATGAGATTTCCAAAAAGATAGAGGGTGTGTTTGGTATGAAGGATACATTTTCGGAATATGTTTTCCTACTTTTCGTTTGTCTAGGAAAATATTTCCCTGAAATTAAGGGAAAATGATTTCCCTAAGGCCCAAGAAGAAAGCATTTTCCTTGACCCGTGATTAGAGTTTTGTTCCCCTTTTTTCTCAACCCACCCTCGACTCACCCACCTCACTCTCTCTACCCCTTCCCCCAGTGGATTTTCACTAAGGTGGATCAAAATATAAAGAAGTAAACTCATGAAGAAGCCAAGGGGTGTCAATATGTTACCTATCTGCATAGTGTAATTTTCTGAAGAAGGGGTGTAACCGACACCCCTTGAATACATGTGGCTCCGCCACTAGCCTTCCCCAACACATTCTTAAGCTTCTCATGTATCATGCAGTTAGCAGAACCAACGTGCTTAATATATGGATGTCGTAACTTTATTTATTGTCATATTCTTTTGTCAAATTCTGATTGCGAGACATTACCTTATCCTTATTAGTGGTTAAAGTGTATAGCTTAATATGGTAAGACAGAATAACAAATTTTAAACAGGCAGGTCTAAATGCTGCTGATGTGGAAATAGCAGATTGGCTACGCAAGCACTACTCGGACAAATGTATTATTCTTGCTGTAAATAAGTGTGAATCTCCACGCAAGGGAATCTCACAAGCATCAGAGTTTTGGTCTTTGGGGTGAGCTGATTATTCTGGCAATATATCATTATTTTTGTACCATAAATTCTGTTTATTTCTTTTGTTTATTTGAAAGTCTGTTGCATTCTGGGCTTGAGATTTTCAAAAACTAGAATTCTTTTCCCTACTCTTTTTCAGAAATTCAATATGATATGCATCAATGAACTTGATTCATTCTTTATAAATAAACATTGTAACTTCATGACTGCTGTTTAAATGTTCCTTTTCTTTAATCTTATAAAACATGTTCCTTTGTTTAATTTATTAGGTTTGATCCCCTTCCAGTATCTGCTTTATCGGGAACTGGAACTGGAGAGCTTCTAGATCTTGTTTGCTCAGGGATAAAGAAAGTTGAGGTACTCTTTCGTCTGCGCTGAGATTAGGTGTCCTTTTACTTGGATTAGTATACTATCTTAGTGGCTAAGGGCTCTGAGGAGTATTTCTGTGCCTTATTTCCAGAAATTATGCACAGAAATAGGTTAAGTCACATATTCGCTAATTTAAGTAAACTATAAAAGCAACAACACAAAAGTTGGTGCCGAATCAAAGCTACATGTACAGAATCTGAATACAGCTATGCATAGGATAAATCTGTACAGCTATCGGAGGTATAAAGCAAATTAATTTTTTTCATCTATATATCAAACTATGAAAAGGAAGTTATGAAAAGAAATCTAAAGTTTATGTGGGATCAATCCCGGGGATTCAGATGAAAGAGCAATGTTAGAAGGGGGCATGAGTTACTGCTATAGAAGATGGAAACCTCATGGCAGCCAAAGAAATCTTCTTCTCTTCAGCTCCTCCAGGTGAAGGCTTCAGTAGAGAGTTAATTTTTTCACAAGAAAATGAAATTTTCAAGGAAGGTAGTGGGGAACACATGTCTTGGACTTCCTCTTAGTAACTTAACGCATAGGAAATTTCTGGATTTTATTATAGCTTTTTCCGTTGTTTTATTTTCCTTTTCCTGTTAATTTTTGTATTCCTCCTTCTTCATCTTGAACCCTTTTCATTTAATACAATTGTTTTACCAATCAAAAAGAAAAGGGAAATATTTTACTTTTTGAAATATTTTGTAGGAGCCAGAATATCTTGAAGAAGAGAATTACGTTCCTGCAATCGCCATTGTTGGTCGTCCAAATGTTGGTAAAAGTAGTATTTTGAATGCTTTAGTTGGAGAGGACAGAACAATTGTTAGTCCGGTTAGTGGAACGACTCGTGATGCTATTGATACAGAATTCACTGGATCAGATGGCCAGGTGAGTCTGTGTCTGGCCTTTCCGTTATTAACCTGAAAAGATATAATTTTGAAAGTCAAACATAAACCACAACTTTTTGGAATGCTCAACTTCATGTGAATCTATTTGGTGTGCAGAAAGTTCGCAATACTAGTCTCAAGATATTGTGCTACTCCTTGCGTGGTTAAGGAGTGGTGAATAATTTTAAGGGCTTTAACTGAAATCCATCCACCCTTTCTATGCGTGGTACTGGCTATTGATCCTAAAGTTTGAAGGCTCTAAATTTTCTTCCAGTTTCGGTTTTAAACTTTGACCTCAGGATTACTAGTTAGTAGATTATGAGGTTTTTATTTCTGGTTAGTAAATAAGTTATGAGCATTCCATATGTTCATATATGTCTAGTGTCTGCAGGTAATTAATTAATATTTATATCTCTAATCAATAGTCTTTCAGCAAAAACATTGAGAGAGAGAGAGAGAGGGAGGGAGGGAGAGAGAGAGTATATCTGACAAATTGTGAGAATTGGTTATACAGTATTTTGGAATAGCCTTCTCAAATCCTGTCACAAAATGCGTCAAGTTTGTTAATTGTACATGGTCTCATGATGGAATAACTTGTGTGTTTCTCACCCTTTAGAATTGTATAGAACTTAAGGATATTGGATTGGGCAGGTAATTTATCTGAGGGTACCCGAAGTGTTTTCAGAAGCTCGAGCCTGTTCTTGGAGTTGCTTTAACTTATTTATCTGTTTATATAGTGTTTTTCTTTCCGCCACAGGACTTAGTTCAAGTGGCAAAGGTTGAGGGACTTGTGATTTAGGTCACAGGTTCGAGCCTTGCGCCAAGCGAATTAAGTCTGGTATTTAAGTAGAGAAGGGTAGAGGTGCGCCCATTATCCCCGAGTTTCAAAGGCTGCTGTTAGTTCTAAAGGTTGGCCCAAGATGGATTTCTCAGAAAAAAAGATAGTGTTTTTCATTCTTCAACTCTTTTTAAGTGGAATGGTGATGCTACTTCCATACCAGTTCACACTTCATTTCTCCATATAGTGTCATTTCCCTCTTTAAAAAGAAAGGGGAATCTTTCTAAAGTTACATGGGCGCTTGCATTTACATCTACCTTCTTTTCGTAGAGGCTTTTAAAAGATAGATATCCAGGTTACCAACTACCTGACAGAGGTTTTTGAGGTCTTTAAAGATAAATTTGGGAATGAAATTGGCTCAAATAGCGCAGAATGGGTATAAAAGTTTCATATAGCTGACCCCACTAAATATACTTGAGATGTAGTTATTTTGTTGCATTTGGGAACAGAAATTACTGGATCATATTGGGCTGTATATACCTCTTTATATTACTCAGGCAAATAGTAACTGGGTCGCACTTGTTCTTTTCCTTCTTGGATTTTGTTTTTAGCAGGATGACTCTTTATTGATCAGGGTACTTTTCTGTGTAAGGAAGCATGAGTTCTTTCTTACATCATTGTCATTTGACAGAACAAAGAATTATGCCTGCATCATGCTTATAAAGTGATACTTTGCACAATGTGTTGCATTTGTGATGATAAATGCATCCGATTTCTTTTTTATTTTGATGAAGTAAGTGGGAAATGCATCCTATTTCTCAGATAGTAAATCAATGAAAGAATTTTCCGAGTATGAATCTTTTGCAAGGGAGAAAAAGGATCTTAAGACTAGGTTGATTTCCAATCAAGGCAGATACTACCTGATCTCATTCTGAGATGCTGACCTTCTCATTTTTGTTTGTGATACAATTTATTGCAACTACATACAACAACTTGTTGATCATATGTACTTCTCATTCTGCAGTATTCATTTGTTATTAGATGACTGCACTTCGACCTCTACTTACTCTAGTTGAACCGCTAATGTATGACAGAGTAGATGTGTTTATTGATATAACACAACGACTGGGTTAACTTTAACTAGTACATAAAGTGGTCAAGCAATTGTTAAGCCTACCAAAAGTCTAGCTAAATATTTAGACAAGACTGTATACTCTCTTTACACTAGAGATATAAATGAAAGAAATTTACTTACCTTATCTAACCAAAAAAAAAAAAAAGAAATAAAAGTGAACATTGTTCATAAAAGCAATTTGGATGCGTAACAGAGTCAACATTCATTCTCATCCTGGATGTAAGATTTATAAAATGGCTTGGGTTAAAATTGGAGTTTCCAGGTTTATCACCTGAAGTTGGCTGAGGAAAACTTACATTTTAATGATCCTTTTCTGCAGAAGTTTCGGCTTATTGATACTGCTGGAATAAGAAGAAAGGCTGCAGTGGCTTCATCAGGTAGCATACCAGAGGCTTTATCTGTAAATCAAGCATTTCGCGCGATTCGTCGGTCAGATGTTGTGGCTCTTGTTATTGAGGCTATGGCTTGCATCACTGAACAGGTACATTAAGCTGACTTGGAGAAACTATTGTTGTGAGATATGGTGTAGCACAGCAATGAGTGCACGGCATTCCTTAGTAATAGGCAAAAGAGTAGTTCCCTCTGTGCTTATAACATGGCTACGTAAATATTGATATGTTAACTTATATTTGTTTCCTTGCAATTTTTTAGGATTGCAAAATTGCAGAAAGGATAGAGAAAGAAGGGAAGGGTTGCCTCATTGTTGTGAACAAGTGGGACACGATCCCTAACAAGAACCAAGAAACTACTGTGTTTTATGAGGAAGATGTTAGACGGAAGGTTCGTTCTTTGAGTTGGGCACCTATTGTGTATTCAACAGCAATAGCTGGGCACAGTGTTGAAAAGTATGTTCCTTATTCCATCCATCTTCTTAGTTATTACTTCGACTCTCATTTTACAAAATTTATTGCCTTAGTTCAGACAAATCGGTTGCAATTGACTTGGCATTTATATTGAGTATCAGATGTGTAGGTGCATTTGCTTACTAGACCAAAGGGATAAAAGAACAGCATATCATGCCATTCTCGCGGCTGTTATATAACTCAAACTTTGTATTTCTGAGCTTAATGCTCGAAAACAGTAAGGGATAACTGAAGGTGTATTAAGAAAGATACATAGTGGGACCTCCTGTAGGTAATAAGAAGCTTAAGAAATTAGGTCCCCTTCTTTTGTAATCCCACTTGAGTATTGTCAATAAAAAGTAGACTATTAGAGACCCAAAACAATGAGAAAATGACTTGTAACTGTGAAGCTATGATAAAGCTTCTACCTGATGATATCCAACTGAATTTGCTCATGCTTACCATCTACAGTTTAAATGGCATAATGAACTCCTTCCTTCAACTCTCTGTTTCAGTAACATCATAGGAGAGGGTGATGAGAAGGCACGTGTAAATTGAACTGATACTGATCCTTCTGATTAATTACTTTGTTCTTTTGTGATGGAGGAATTTTCAGGAAATGTATCTTTAAACCAGAATCAGTGATCACCTTCTCTGACTTCCGAAACGCTTTTCATATTTTCGATAACGATTTAAAACATTTTTTAATTTGTTTGAGGTATATCCTGAAAAGGATCTGTATAATTTCATTTTCTAATCATAGTGTGGCAATTTGATTCGCTTTTGCTGGATTAAGACAGGATAGAAACATATAAAGTAAAACCAGTCAAGCTGGAACCTGCCTATCCTCCATACAGGAAGAGCAATAGGACGTTTCTGTTTATTATCCATGTGGTGCATTTGTACAATTTGGAATGATTTTTTGAGAAATTTTTAAATTTTTCGGAAGAGATTTTGGCTTGCTAGATACTCTGAATCCAATGTTGGTGCAAAATTTGGTTCCGCGACATCCATCAGACTAAGAGATGACTTGATGAGACAGTTGGTTACCAAGGTGAGTCCCCCAGTTTACCTGGAGGTTTCGGCACACAAATAATGGCGCAACTTGATCAGGGTTGGTCCTGAACGAGTTAGGCCGTCATGCAATGGATTGATGTCATGCTTAGTGCAAATGGACTGCTTGGTATTGTGCTTGATGAGATGCGACTTGTTATGCAAAGTTAAGGTGGAGAGTCATGAGATGTTTGGCGGCATATTCTGTTTTGTTGGATTACGACAGGTTAGAAACATATAAGGAAAACTGGTTAAAATGGAACCTGCCTATAATCCAGACAGGAAGAATAAGAGGACATTTCTGTTATATCTATGTGGTGCATTTGGCTTTTGTTACAACGCAAAAATCATTTGGCTCGTACGCTCATGGTTTGCTGAGCACGAAGGGTAGGTATTTCTGTGAATCATCTTCAGCGGATCCCGAGTACACATTTGTTTTTCTTGTTTACTTTTGGGGGCTTGGATAGGACAGGGAGGGATGTAAATGGAGAGCATTTTTTTCTACTGAAGCATTTGTTTGGTCTCACTGGTGACCTTTTGTGTAATATTATTTCTGTTTAAAATAAAAAATCTTGATATATTATTGTTATATTCTAGAATCATTGTTGCTGCTGCTGCGGTGGAAAAAGAGAGATCAAGAAGATTGACTACTGCAATATTGAATCAAGTTGTGCGGGAAGCTGTTGCATTTAAAGCACCTCCCAGGACTAGAGGTGGGAAGAGAGGACGTGTTTATTATAGCACTCAGGTAAATTTCATTTGGAAAGATGCATTTACATTTACTATTTTCCACACGAGAAAAACTAGTAATCCCTTTGTATTGTTACTTAGGAGGCAGGAAGGACATAAATTATGTCCAATGTGATACTTTAACTATTGTAAGGGGTTTACTTCCAAGCTGGCTACCCCTCATTCTGTGACACCATTAAAATGGAAAATTGATTTAACAGAAATTGTATTGGCATACATGGCATGGAATGCAAGTGTGTTGTAAAGTTACACTTCAGTAGCTTGAGTTGAGATTCACTAAAACGGAGTAAACTCATGCCCTGCCTTTAATTTACAGGCAGCTATTCGACCACCAACATTTGTCTTCTTTGTTAACGATGCAAAGCTCTTTCCAGAGACATACCGTCGTTACATGGAAAAGCAACTGAGGACGAGTGCAGGGTTTGCAGGCACACCAATTCGGCTTTTGTGGCGCAGCAGGAGAAAAATGGAAAAGAATGATGGTTCGTTTTCATTAACAAATGAAATTTATTTTCATCTTTCGTCATGTATCTGCATTTTCTTCTCTTTTTTCCTTTTCCCTTTTGCTGTTTAATCGCAAAACATGAGTTTGCTATTTACAGTCATTTAAGTTATGCAGCAAATACTCATGTACAATTCTTGCCATGAGTGTGCAAACAGTTGCGCTGCAGGTATTTGAGCCAATGGATGTCTAGTTCCATGTCCTCAATCTTAACCACGGCTAAACATACTGGTTGAAGCACATCCTTACACATGTTAAATTTACCTCATTTAGAACTTAATGGTATATATTCCTTTGATCATTTCATAAATAGCCATAAGATATGTCGCTGGAGATGGCTCATGAAAGGTTGATTAATTCCATAATCGTGTCTCGTTACACACATATTTGGTTCCACATTTTTATTTACCCAGTTTTAATTTCTAATTTTATGGGGTTTAGAGAAAATCATCGGGCTAGTGCTTTCATGGTAACGCGCTATATTCTGTATATGACTTGGAAAACTAACACAGTTTTACTCTGTTGGTCTTCAGGCAAGGATGGTCCAACAAAGATGCAAGAGAACTTCAAAGACAGAGAGAAGAAGTTGGCAGTTCCAGCATGAACTTATGGTACTATTGACCAAATGCAGTTATCTTCTTGATGTCTTCGAGAAATTAAACATCTATGCAAGATCATCAAGCTGTTACTTCGGAGGCTCATTCTGGAAAAGCTGTCAAGGCTGCCGTTTGAGTTTGATAACTACCATCTATTCTTTATAGGTAAAGCAAGTGTTGAAGAAAGGAAGTGGCACTCACGTCGAGTGATTGCTTGATTTATGACCTGACCATCACTGGTGATAATAACATATGTTTCAGGGCCAAGAGGAATTGCATTCAAGCACTTGCATGTGACCAAAACTTCTGTTAGTTTGTCAACTACATTACAGATGGAATAGAAAGAAACAAGAAATATGAGAAACTCTGTTGTATATATTCGCGGTATGGCAGATCTAGCTCGTACGACATATTGTAATAATGTCAAATCAGTTTACATGTGAAATAACATTTATATGGTAATCACATTATGATGTTCTCCAGCAAGAGACCATTTGTGAACATACGAAGAAAAGTTTAAATTTTCCTTTGGACTGGGGGCTTTACTATCTAGCTGCAATTCTGTCGAAATGATACCAAGTAGCCACTTGTAACACCCCTATTTAAAACATATCCAATATTCAAAAATTATTTAAAGTTTAGTCCATTTTGGAAAATCTAAGACTGAACCTGCCGCTGCTGCTTTAGTTGGAGTCTGTCAAATTCAGACCTTCGGGTTTGAACTTAGGCTTTGGTATAGTCCAACTTCAGACGCATAGGTTGAAATTTGAAAACTTCAGACCCACAATACTTTGTTCTCCTCCATGATACTTAGTCTCACAGACAAGGAGAAATATAGATAGTTTATCTCTTCGTTCTTGAGAAAAGTAGTACTAAGACAAGGTAGCCCGAAGACGTACAAAATGTATCGGTAGTAACAACGGAGTGACACCTAATTCTATGAGAGAAGTAAGGCTATAAATACACTAAACATAAGAAGAAGCCAAAATGGAAAATTTTCGAAAGGAGAATGAGAAAGCAGCATTAAGCATGCTAGACTGAGCTGCGGTGTGCATTTTGAAGGCCGGCCAAGTCTTTGTTACCAAAAGATACACACAGAACTCAAAGTCAATCCAAACAGGTACACTATTCTCTGTAATGGTGAAGTCTATACTTGTGAAAGCGATGATGTCCTCTGCCACAAAGACCGGCCCAAGATTGAGCTTGCATGGACAGAAAGGTAAGCATTATTTAGCCTGTGGCAAGAAACAAATATCATTAGGGTGGAAACCATAGAATATGTGAAAAGTAGGTGGGATAATACTGGGTATGTTGTTGTTGTAGGTGGGAGGGTAGAAAGTAAGTTTTTCTTCACGCGCAACTGGTGCTTTAAAACAAAGCAACTACAGAGATTACAGTACACAAGAAGAAGCTGCAAATGCAATGTTTACCGGTCAACGTCTGGCATAGCCAAAGGATCATGCTGCTCTTCTCTTTGTTCAATAACTGGAGTAGCACCAGTCATGGTAGCCAAATCTTGAGCACCTTCAGCCTACACCAGAAGGATTGACAGCATATGTCAAAAGATAAACACGAACTATACACATTCTTCATTTAAATATGACACAGTTAAAAGAGGAGATACAATTTATAGTCTGAAACACGATATTATGAAAGGAAAAGAAAGTTAACAACATAGATATCACATGTACAGCCTGCTCAAACTAATGAGTTATCATCAACTACTACATAATGTTCGGTAATGAAAGAGATACCGATCATCAGGTAAGAGAATTGTCCCAGAGGAGAAATACATGGAGGGCACTTTCCACCCCTTAATATTCACCAAGCAAAAATATTAAAATAAAAATAAAAAAAGAAATCAAGAACCAGGCCACAGCAGAAGTTATGAAGCTGATGAGAGATCAGAAAAAGGTGCAAAACTTTGAATTTCTTGAACAAAGCATTTAAAGTAATGGCGTAAGATGGATTTCTCAATAAAATCACATTTTTCCTGATTCTGTGCTGAAAAGATCCTTGAATATTCTAGACAAAGCATTAAAGGTAAATGGCGTAAGACATGGATTTCTCAATAAAATCATATTTTTCTGATTCTATGCTGAACAGCCTTGAAAAACCGGTCTGTGTATAACAAGGAGCTCTTAAACTGAGCTAGCTTCCTTCCAGCTCATTACTAACAGTCTGTTCAGCAAAATGAGGAAACCTAAACAAAAGGGAAGCAATATTCTGGTACTCCCGGACACAAATATGAAGAGTGACAGACTATAAAAATTTTAATTTGATGCTTAATAGTTATGGCCAAGAGATTTGAATCTATTTTACTGACTGCGATCATCTTATCAGTTGTTCCAGCATACAAAAAAATATTGGCAGATAAGTTCATGAAGTAGCTTAATCATTTAGCTTCTCATCAAAAACAGTAATTGCACAGAAAGGAATTGGCCTGAATATGAAAAATAACCAAAATCTTGCCTGTTGAGGGTATTGCGCATAACCAGCATATGCACCATATGCATATAGCGAAGGATCCTGGGTGGCTCCATAAGCGTAGGCATCATAACCTTGTCCATAGCCATAATAAGCATTCCACTGACTCGGATCAGCAGGCTGACTCCATACACCAGCGTCCTGCAAGATAGCGCCATATTTGATCAGATGCTAAACAATTAATAACTCGTGGAATATAAGCAATTCAGATCTATAGTTGATAGTCCAGCTTGCTGAATAACAGTTTGCATCTTGCATGTACACACGTAACATAAATGTCTATAATGAACAGATCCATACATAGCACACAATATTTTACTATGTTTGTTTTAAATATTGACCGCTTATCTTGAATGGACAACTTTTTCAGAGCCTGATAACGAATTTGTTCCAATCACTGGCTACATTTAACCCGATGGTTCTTACTTTTGTTTTAAATGGCTTGTTAATGAAGAATCTTACCAATATTAAATACTTTTATGACATGGATAACCTCTTCGTGACACTTGCATAAGATCCTAAAGACTGCACTATGTGGCTAAAAATAAAAATCTACAGGATTATTTTCACCTGCTTAACGGTCGGACTCCTGCAACAATTTCATGACATGAATAACTTCTTCGTGACACCTTCCTAAGATCTTAAAGAATAAAGTTCGTGGCTAACAATAAAAGTCTACAAGGATAATCTTCACCTGCTTAGCTGTTGGACTCCTACCCCATGAAACACGAACAACTTGTTGACCAACCATAGCACCCTGCATCCTCTGGATTGCTTCTTCAGCAGATGACCTGTATAGTGAATATTAAGGGACAAAACTTGAAAACAGAGAAAAAATGCTAGGAATAAGTAAAAGATCAATATCGCTATGATTTGACATATTTGTGTCTTACAATCAACTGTAATAGGCAACTATCACACATCAACTTAGGCAGACAGATACACTTATTTCCCACCCCCACCTCACCCCACACGGTTTGATATAAAAGTGAAAATTCATGAAGACAGATACCTGGCAGTAAACTGCACAAAACCACAGCCCTTGGAAGCAGGGATCTTAACATAAACAATTTCCCCAAACTGCAAAAAAACTTGTCTCAGTTCCTCCTCAGTTAAGTTGGGGTCCAGATTACCAACATAAACCTGCAGTTAAGCAAAGACAATCAGAAGAGAAGTGGAAATATGAGGTAACACATTCCAAGTTCTTAACTTACTGTTGTATTAGTCAAGTCATTATCTACAGGAATAGTCTGCACTGTAGGAGGATAAACAGCAGGCGGATAAACAGCTGCATCAAAATAAAAATTCACTGTTTAGTGTACTGAGGAACAGAAAGTAAATCAAAAGATTACTGCATTTATAAGCTACACGAATCTTCCAAGCAATGAATTGCGTGACCACCAAGAAATTTAATGTTCTTTCTCAGATAACTATTGTTCTCTTCAGTTATCAAAGGTGCATCAGCAAGAAAAATGAAAAGATTTGGGAACTGTTCCTGCAAGTATTTTATGGGTTGTGTAATCTGAAACTTGTAGACGAGGTTGATACTCTAATAGAATTCCATTGAACATTACAGGTTTAAGTTATGAACTGTATTCTCATATTGCATAGTCATTGGGATTCGAGGTTAGCTCACACATAGTGAGCACTTCATGCTTCACCAGTTGGTGAGGGATCAAATCCCACTCTGTAATAACCCCCCCCCCCCCCCCAAAAAAAAAAAAAAATAGTAATTACTTTTATAAAAATTGTAAATCATTTTAGTAATCATTCAGCACAATTTTTTTTAATGACGGTGGTGTCTCCAGGCCAGCTTACGCACCTCGACTAATTCTCTCGAGTACCTGCTACTACCTCCCACCAGCATAGGTACCAGGTAATTTTGTCCACCAAGGCTTGGGCAGACGAAAAAAAATCACCTAGTGTTTTTTGCCTCCATTAGAATTTGAACCTGAGACCTCATGGTTCCCCCGACAACTTTATCGTTGGATTTAAATATTAACAAAACCTTGTTACCCACTAAAAATACAGTTCTGAATTACCTTTTACTACTGCTGCATATTGTTGCTGGATAGGGGTTGTCTTTTTTGGTGTTGCTGCACTGATGCGCATCGGCCTAGTTGAGCAATACATCCCATTCATTTCAGTCATGGCACGGTTCCGTTCATTTTCATCAGCAAATTTAACAAATCCATATCCCTTTGTGCGTCCAGTATTGGGATCAGTAACAACCTTGGCTCCTCTAACCGAAGGATAGTGAGTACGAAAAGTCTCTTGCAATAGATAATCCGTTACATCAGGTGCTAGATCTCCAACAAATATAGAATGCTCTGGTCCAGCATCACGACGCTCTCCAATCCCAAATGATGCCCAATTTAACCTAAATGTTACCTCTGTCCCTGGTATTTGAGTTCCATTATACGACTGCAAAATCCGCTCAGCAACTGCATGTGAATTAAACTCCACAAATCCATAACCCTCAGGTTGGCCAGTAATTTTGTTTCGAATTACTTTTATTGAGAGCACCTGCATAGGCCAAAATTGTTCATTAACATCACATTAAACTGCATAAGCAAAAGTTAATCAAATTAAATATTTATACAATTTGAGCTAAAATCAAGACACCCAAATAAACATATTCAAAGAAAAACCCATTTTAAATGAAAAAAAAACAATATAACAAAATTTAAGCGCTTCCAAGAATTCAAAGGAACCCACATAAACTATATATTAACCAATCCCAAAACATGGCTTTTTGAGCTTCTCAAACAAAAATCTTGACTACTTTAGCTAAAATTAAGATATTCAATAAACAAATCCAAGTAAAAACCCATAATAAATAATAATAATAAAAAACAACAGCATAGCAAAATTTAAGCTTTTTCAAGAATTCAAAGGAACCCACATTAACTATTCATTAACCAATCCCAAGACTTGGCTTTTTGAGCTTCTTGTAGACATCGAAATTTTACCGGATCAAGCTAAATCCTAAATTAAAGATACTATAGGACTCTTGAAATCCTAGGATTCTATTAGGGTTGTTTGGAGGTTACTCTAGCCTAAACCTAACTAACACCTATATAAAGGGATACATATTCCCTTGAAGAAGGGTCTCAAAATTCCCATAAACTCTTGGGATATTCACAAAGAGATCAAAATATGGCCGAATAATTCTTGACAATCAAATAGTTCAAGAAGCTAGAGATCAAGTACATCCCAGGAGGTCTGCCCATCCTACATTCGAAAAATACGCTGCTTCAGCCCTCGAATCACGGAGATAATTAGGATAGAAGAATCAAGGGAGAAACAGAATTGTACTCGCAATTTATTAGTATAAATATTTTTCTCTTATTTTGTGATTGCAGTTTATTTTTCATATCTTAAAAAATTATTGCAAACACTTCTCAAACAAAAATCTCGACGATATGAGCTAAAATCAAGACACCCAAATAAACAAATTCGAAGAAAAAACCATAATACATGGAAAAAAAAAACAGAACCAACAAAGTACAAACTTGAGGGGGAAAAAAGGAAAAATAGGAGAGAGAGAGAGAGAGAGAGAGAGAGAGAGAGACCTCAGCAGTTTGAGCAAACCAGCTATGGAGATAAGATTCATCAGCCCAATAAGGCAAATCGCCAATCCAAAGAGTACGCACTTCTTCTAGAGTAGCGGGCTGGTGGTATGGCTGCTGTGTATTCATCTTTGGCTCTGTGTGTTTCGCTGGGGTTTAAGAATTTTGACATATATATTACATTAGGAGAGAAAATCTCTGTGAATGTTAAATAACATGGATGGCAACGGAATATTACATAAATATCACAAATATTAAAATGACCAAATAGCCTTCTTATGACAAAATTAATTCATGGAATTCTAAATTATGCTTATCTTAATTATTCTTCACTTTACAATGGGATTCATTGGACTACTATTTGTTGACATGCCAAGGAGCGTGGCTACAACATTTTTTAGGCACATAAGAGTGAAGACAAAGTGAAAATCAACTTTCAAGTGTGTCCTTTTGTATACGGCCAAAACCGATTTTCAACCTTTGTATGATTAGTCAATATTGGAACATAATGGATCGAAGGTCATCTTCATAATATCGGGTACGAGATCCGAAGCCAGGTTACCAAGCTCAAGTTTCGGGGACCAATTAAGTATCGAGCTCGAAGTCAATACCGAGCTCGATTTCAAATTGAACTATGATGTGAGGCGGTGTTATCGAGCTTAAAGCCAGAGACCGGCCAATACCGAGCCAAAATCAATACCGGGCCCCAAGCCAATATCGAGCTCTAAACCTAGAAATCGACCAATACCAAGCCCGATCAAGATCGAGACAAGAGACAAGAGCCGTTACAGCCGCACTAAGGGAGAGAATCTCGGCGGAAATTAGGGAAAAGCTAATCTATCATGGGATCCCCACTATATATTTTTAATTATATCTAAAGTAGGATCCCTCCACTATAAGAGGGATAGTTATTATTTCTGTAAGGGAGGGAACATTAAGGCATTGATACACTCTCATATTATTGATATTCATAGAGAAAAACATACTGATATTTATATTGAGATTATCCTTTTGTGAGCTTTATACATTGATTTATCTTGCTTGTTCATAAAATAGCTTTCTATTTCAATTTGGTTGGTATTTCATTCTTCATACAGTCAAAACCCAGTATATTTCTACTTACTTTCACATTTGTGCCAAGTTGTATCACGTATCCTTATAACTACGTATAAATTCTCCGTTTTTCGGGTAAACAGTTTGGCGCCCACAGTGGGGCTAAGGATAACAGTGGTTGTTTGGTACGAATCTCTACAAAACACACCATTTTACACTTGTTCTTGGAAGTATCTTTGATTTCGGGTTAAAAACGACAAATTCTCAATTAATGGCCCTACCTATCGACAACGGAGCTGGCCTTCAAGATGAGAACAACAACTTAACCCCCCGGGGGTGGAACGCCACTCGGCGATCCCGTTGGAGCTCGGGTCGAAGAGCCAATAGATGTCAATTCACATGCGGCCATCGAAGCGAACCAATGTTCCGACCCTGAAAACAACATTCATGGTGGAACTTGGGCTGCAACTCGAAATATCCAAAACGCTGAGGAAAATGGAATCAGCTTGCGTATGATCTTCGAGATGTTGCAAGCTCAACAAGTAGCAATAGCCAGGTTNGAGAGAGAGAGAGAGAGAGAGAGAGAGAGAGACCTCAGCAGTTTGAGCAAACCAGCTATGGAGATAAGATTCATCAGCCCAATAAGGCAAATCGCCAATCCAAAGAGTACGCACTTCTTCTAGAGTAGCGGGCTGGTGGTATGGCTGCTGTGTATTCATCTTTGGCTCTGTGTGTTTCGCTGGGGTTTAAGAATTTTGACATATATATTACATTAGGAGAGAAAATCTCTGTGAATGTTAAATAACATGGATGGCAACGGAATATTACATAAATATCACAAATATTAAAATGACCAAATAGCCTTCTTATGACAAAATTAATTCATGGAATTCTAAATTATGCTTATCTTAATTATTCTTCACTTTACAATGGGATTCATTGGACTACTATTTGTTGACATGCCAAGGAGCGTGGCTACAACATTTTTTAGGCACATAAGAGTGAAGACAAAGTGAAAATCAACTTTCAAGTGTGTCCTTTTGTATACGGCCAAAACCGATTTTCAACCTTTGTATGATTAGTCAATATTGGAACATAATGGATCGAAGGTCATCTTCATAATATCGGGTACGAGATCCGAAGCCAGGTTACCAAGCTCAAGTTTCGGGGACCAATTAAGTATCGAGCTCGAAGTCAATACCGAGCTCGATTTCAAATTGAACTATGATGTGAGGCGGTGTTATCGAGCTTAAAGCCAGAGACCGGCCAATACCGAGCCAAAATCAATACCGGGCCCCAAGCCAATATCGAGCTCTAAACCTAGAAATCGACCAATACCAAGCCCGATCAAGATCGAGACAAGAGACAAGAGCCGTTACAGCCGCACTAAGGGAGAGAATCTCGGCGGAAATTAGGGAAAAGCTAATCTATCATGGGATCCCCACTATATATTTTTAATTATATCTAAAGTAGGATCCCTCCACTATAAGAGGGATAGTTATTATTTCTGTAAGGGAGGGAACATTAAGGCATTGATACACTCTCATATTATTGATATTCATAGAGAAAAACATACTGATATTTATATTGAGATTATCCTTTTGTGAGCTTTATACATTGATTTATCTTGCTTGTTCATAAAATAGCTTTCTATTTCAATTTGGTTGGTATTTCATTCTTCATACAGTCAAAACCCAGTATATTTCTACTTACTTTCACATTTGTGCCAAGTTGTATCACGTATCCTTATAACTACGTATAAATTCTCCGTTTTTCGGGTAAACAGTTTGGCGCCCACAGTGGGGCTAAGGATAACAGTGGTTGTTTGGTACGAATCTCTACAAAACACACCATTTTACACTTGTTCTTGGAAGTATCTTTGATTTCGGGTTAAAAACGACAAATTCTCAATTAATGGCCCTACCTATCGACAACGGAGCTGGCCTTCAAGATGAGAACAACAACTTAACCCCCCGGGGGTGGAACGCCACTCGGCGATCCCGTTGGAGCTCGGGTCGAAGAGCCAATAGATGTCAATTCACATGCGGCCATCGAAGCGAACCAATGTTCCGACCCTGAAAACAACATTCATGGTGGAACTTGGGCTGCAACTCGAAATATCCAAAACGCTGAGGAAAATGGAATCAGCTTGCGTATGATCTTCGAGATGTTGCAAGCTCAACAAGTAGCAATAGCCAGGTTGCAGAGCCAAACTCAGGCACCGACAAAACTCGAGCCCAGTCCACCCCAAGAAGTCACCCACAAAACGGGGCCAGCTATAGTAAGGTCAAATGAGCAAGAATCGGGGACTAATCCCGAAATCGTTAAGATGCTCAAAGAATTGACAAATCGAATAGAGTCAGGAGAAAGGAGGATCGAGGCAAACGACAAAAAAATGGAAACATATAACTCCAAGGTTAATCAGATCCCGGGGGCTCCACTGATATTGAAGGGCTTAGATTCCAAAAAATTCATACAAAATCCTTTCCCCCCGAGCGCGGCTCCTAAATCGATCCCAAAGAAGTTTCGCATGCCCGAGATTCCTAAATATAATGGAACGACCGACCCCAATGAACATGTCATCTCTTACACATGTGCCATCAAATGGAACGATCTAGAGGACGATGAGATCAAATCTGTATTATTGAAAACATTCGGTGAAACCCTGTCAAAGGGAACAATGATATGGTATCATAATTTACCGTCTAACTCTATTGATACTTTTGCTATGCTTGCAGATTCTTTCGTAAAAGCACATGCTGGGGCCATAAAGGTCAAGACCAGGAAATCGGACCTATTCAAGGTAAGACAAAAAGATAACGAGATGCGAAGAGAATTCGTATCTCGTTTCCAAATGGAGCGAATGGATCTACCACCAGTCACAGACGATTGGGTTGTTCAAGATTTCACTCAAGGTCTAAATGAACGAAGCTCGATGGTTTCACGGCGGCTGAAGCATAACCTGATCGAGTACCCAGCTATTACTTGGTCCAATGTGCACAATCAGTATCAATCCAAAATAAGAGTCGAAGACGACCAGTTGGATTCTGGGTCCGATATTAAAAGGAATATCGACCAAGAACCAAGGTCAAACAAGGATCGATACCGACCGTATAACGGAGATCGTAGGGGTAGCGAACCTTTACGCAACCTCGTACGAGGCGAAAAGAAATATTATCGAGGCCAAAGGTCTCGGGGTCTGATTAACAGGAATGGGTTCGATAGGCATACCGGACCTAAGGAAGCACCTCGGTTATCGGAGTATAACTTCAGCATCGATGCATCCGTTATCATATCGGCTATCGGACGCATACAAGATACTAAATGGCCTCGACCTATGCAGACCGATTCTGCCCAGAGGAATCCCAATCAAATGTGCGAATATCATAGGACTCGTGTCCACAAAATGGAAGATTGCAGGCAACTAAGAGAGGAGGTAGCTCGGTTATTCAACAAAGGGTACCTTCGAGAACTTTTAAGTGACAGGCCAAAAACCATTTCAAAATAGGAATTTCAATAGACAAAACGAATAAGAAGAGCCACAATACATCATACACATGATCATTAGTGGGATCAATACCCCCTAGGGGCCGGTGCTTAAACGCACTAAGATGTCGGTTGTAAGAGAAAAGCGATCCCGGACTCAGGATTACACCCCTGAAGGAACCTTGTCCTTTAATAACGAAGACGCGGAAGGAATCATGCAACCACATAACGATGCACTAGTAATATCTGTACTTATGAATAAAACTCAAGTTAAACGTGTGTTAATTGATCCAGGTAGTTTGGCCAACATCATTCGATCGAGGGTCGTAGAGCAACTTGATTTACAGGACCAGGTCGTGCCCGCGACCTTGGTACTAAACGGATTCAATATGGCATCTGAAACTACGAAGGGAAAAATAATCTTGCCAGTTAACGTGGCTGGAACCATCCAAGAAACAAAGTTCCACGTGATCGAAGGCGATATGAGATACAACACCCTATTCGGAAGGCCGTAGATCCACAATATGAGGGTTGTACCCTCGACCCTCCACCAGGTTTTGAAGTTCTCAACATCGGAGGGAATCAAAACGGTCTACGGGGAGCAACCGGGCGTAAAAGAAATGTTTGTCGTCGATGAAGTGATTCCGATGTCATCATTATCATCAGCAAAAAGATCGGATTCGAAGGAGGAACGGAATACCAATTAGCAATTACAAACGTCAGCTTCGACCCAATTAGAGAATCAGAAGACTGGTGAAGATGATGAACATAGGATCCCTAGATCTTTCGTGATTCCCGATGATTCCGACGCCACCCAATCAATAATCGAAGAACTGGAGCAAGTCATACTAATCGAATATATGCCTGAACGAAAGGTATACCTGGGGGGTTAGATCCCGAGCTCAGGAGAAAGCTTATTCAATTTCTTATAGCTAACATAGACTGTTTTTCTTGGTCCCATCTTGACATGACAGGGATCCCACCTGGAATCACCACTCATAAGCTAAGCTTGGACCCAAAATTCCACCCGGTAAAATAAAAAAGGAGGCCCCAGTCCGAGGTCAAGCACGCCTTCATCAAAGACGAGGTAACCAAACTTCTTAAAACAGGGTCCATTCGGGAAGTAAAGTACCCTGAATGGCTAGCAAATGCGGTGGTAGTCCCTAAAAAGGGGAACAAACTTAGAATGTGTATAGATTATAAAGACCTGAATAAAGCATGCCCCAAGGACTCTTTTCCTTTGCCTAATATCAATTGTATGATCGATGCCACGGCCGGCCACGAGACTCTCAGTTTTCTCGATGCCTATTCCGGGTACAACTAAATACAGATGAAACCGGAGAATCAGGAAAAAAACCCCATCTATCACTAAGTACGAGACCTACTGTTATAATGCAATGTCATTTGGCCTAAAACATGCTGGTACAACTTACCAATGCCTATTAAACAGAATGTTCAAAAAGCAAATAAGAAAATCAATGGAAGTTTATATTGATGACATGTTGGTTAAATCCCTGCGAATAAAGGACCATTTAAAGCATTTGCAGGAAACTTTCGACATACTAAGGGAGTACAATATGAAGCTCAATCCCGAAAAATATGCTTTCGGGGTTGGCTCGGGCAAGTTTCTCGGTTTCATGGTGTCCAATCGAGGAATCGAGACTAACCCCGATAAAATCAAAGCAACTGAAGACATCACAGTGGTAGATAATGTAAAGGTCATGCAAAGGCTAACGGGACGGATAACCGCCCTGAGACGATTCATTTCGAAATCATCGGATAGGAGCCACCGATTTTTCTCTTTGCTTAAAAAGAAAAGCAATTTTTCATGGACTCCGGAATGTCAGCAGGCTTTGGAAGAGCTAAAATGGTATCTATCGAGCCTTCCGTTGCTTCATACCCCGAAGCCAGACGAACATCTTTACCTGTATCTAGTTGTCTCGAAGGTAGCGGTAAGTGGAGTCCTAATTCGAGAAGAGCGAGGTACGCAATTCCCTATTTATTATGTTAGTTAAACTCTAGGCGAGGCCAAAACTAGATATCCACACTTAAAAAAATTAGCGCTTGCTTTAATAAGTGCCTCTAGGAAGTTAAAACCATATTTTCAGTGCCATCCGATACATGTTGTAACAACTTATTCTCTACGAAATATTTTACACAAACCTGAGCATTCAGGTCGATTGGCCAAATGGTCCATAGAGATCGGCGGGTACGACATCGAGTATCGACCTCGAACCGCTATCAAATCCCAAATCTTAGCGGACTTCGTGGATGACTTTACGCCGGCCTTCGTACTCGAGATCAAAAGGGAATTACTAATAAAATCGGGTACCTCTTCGGGAATCTGGACCCTCTTTACGGACGGTGCCTCGAATGCAAAGGGGTCCGGACGGGCATCGTACTAAAATCGCCCACAAGTAATATAGTTAGACAGTCTATTAAAACTACAAAATTGACTAACAATGAGGCCGAGTATGAGGCCGTGATTGCAGGTCTCGAACTAGCTAGAAGCTTGGGAGTCGAGGTCGTGGAGGCTAAATGTGATTCCCTCCTCATGGTAAATCAAGTCAACGAGACTTTTGAAGTCCGAGAAGATCGAATGCAGAGGTACTTGGATAAATTGCAAGTGACTCTACATCGATTTAAGGAATGAACTTTGCAACATGTACTTCGAGAGCAGAACAGTAAGGCTGACGCTCTTGCAAACTTAGAGTCGTCGGTCGAGGATGACGAACTCAACTCGGGGACTGTCGTGCAACTAATGAACTCGGTAATCGAGGAAGGTCATGCCGAGATAAACTCCACAAGTCTAACCTGGGATTGGAGAAACAAATATATAGAGTACTTCAAAAACGGGAAACTTCCATCGGATCCAAAGGAATCGACAACTCTACGCACAAAAGCTGCACAATTCACCTTATCCAATGATGAAACGCTGTTTAGAAGGACGTTCGATGGTCCACTAGCAATATATTTGGGACCAAGAGATACCGACTACATCCTATGTGAGATTCACGAGGGCACTTGTGGGAATCATTCCGGTGCCGATTCATTAGTCCACAAAATAATCAGAGCAGGATATTATTGGATTGATATGGATAAAGATGCAAGAGAGTTCGTTCGAAAATGCCACAAATGTCAAAAACATGCACCCATGATTCATCAACCCGGGGAACTTCTCCACTCGGTCCTAGCTCCTTGGACTTTCATGAAATAGGAATGGACATCGTCGGCCCCCTCCCATCGGCCCCAGGTAAGGCTCAGTTTATTTTGTTTATGGATGATTATTTCTTTAAATGGGTTGAAGCACGAGCTTTCTAGAAAGTCAGAGAAAAAGAGGTGATAGACTTCATTTGGGATCACATTATATGTCAGTTCGGGATGTCATCCGAGATTGTATGTGACAATGGAAAGCAATTTGTCGGAAGCAAAGTAACCAAATTTCTCGAAGATCACAAAATCAAAAGGATCCTATCAACACCTTATCATCCCAGCGGGAACGGACAGGACGAATCGACCAACAAAACCATCATCCAAAATCTTAAGAAAAGATTAACCAACGCTAAAGGAAAATGAAGAGAAATACTACGCAAAATCATATGGGCATACCGCACAACATCGAAATCGAGTACCGGAGCGACACCATTCTCGTTGGTTTATGGCGCCGAAGCTCTTATCCCGGTTGAGGTCGGAGAACCTAGCATCAGGTTTTGATATGCAAAAAATGAGTCGAATAACGAGACGATGAACACGAGCCTTGAATTATTGGACGAAAAATGAGAAGTAGCCCTTGTCCGATAAGCCGCTCAAAAATAGCGGATCGAAAGGTATTATAATCGAAGAACTAATCTTCGATATTTTAAAATCCGGGACTTAGTGCTAAGGAAAGTTATCATCAACACCCGAAATCCAAATGAAGGAAAACTGGGTCCTAACTGGGAAGGACCGTATTAGATTCTCAAAATCGTCGGTAAAGGATCCTACAAGCTCGGTGTGATAAACGACAAACAACTACCAAGCAATTGGAATGTGTCACACCTAAAACGATACTACTGCTAAGGTACGACCCTCCCATGTTCATTTATATTTCGAAACTAACCCTTGAAGGAGTTCGACCAGGAACATGGATGGATTAGTCAACCTGAAGCCTTTAGGCCCGAAAGCACGCGTTGCACTCTTTTTCCCTTAGACCGGTTTTATACCAAATGGATTTTTCGGCACGGTTTTTAATGAGGCAACCATTGTTCGTGATAACTTAGAACAATTCAACAGTATCCAAGGCCTCTTTACAATCAACCTCGAGCATTGGGGGGGCATTACTGTCGAATATATCAAGTTCGATCATAAAGTTCGATCATCAAGTTCGATGCAAAGAAGTTACTTCATGACAACAGGGTTTCGATAGGAAAAATTGTAAGAGCCAAATGGTCAAAACGAACCATGCTCGTGTAGTTAGCTCAGTCCTTGGTACAAAAAAATGAACACATGTATAATGACATAAAGAGAAAATTCTCCTTTACCGATATCTCATATCTCAGAATCCATCCCCCTATTTCGTGATCTATTATGCAAACAGGCTCAAGGGACGACCATTACCCCATAAATCGGGGACTGCCAAACCGAAAAATCAACGAGATCAAGCCCCACATAAAGCCTACGGGCTACATCACTTCGAGTTCGAGCAATCACCCACTCGACTACTAGGTCTAAGGGCTAATCTTATTTCGAGTTCAAGCAATTACTCACTCGACCATAAAGCCTACTGGCTATATCACTTCGAGTTTGAGCAATCACTCACTCGACTACTAAGCCTAAGGGCTAATCTTATTTCGAGTTCGAGCAATCACTCACTCGACCATAAAGCCTACGGGCTACATCATTTCGAGTTCGAATAATCACTCACTCGACTACTAAGACTAAGGGCTAATCTTATTTCGAGTTCGAGCAATCACTCACTCGACCATAAAGCCTATGGGCTACATCACTTCGAGTTCGAGCAATCACTCACTCGACTACTAAGCCTAAGGGGTAATCTTATTTCGAGTTCGAGCAATCAATCATTCGACCATAAATCTCGCGGGCTACATCACTTCAAGTTCGAGCAACATTCACTTGACTATAAAGCCTAAGGTCTACCCCGACTCGAGTTCGAGCAACCATTCTCACACGGGGACTATATACGAAGCCCAATGGCTACCTTATTTCGAGTTCGAGTAAACACTCACTCGATTACTAAGCCTACGGGCTACATTACTTCGAGTTCGAATAATCAATTGCTCAACTATTAATCCTAAGGGCTACTCTTACTTTGAGCTCGAGCTAACACTCACTCGGTTATAAAGACTACAAGGTCTGACTTCGATCAAATTGCCTAAGGTCTCAAACTTATGAAAATCTTCACAAGGCAGAGAATAAAACAAAGAGAAGTCGGGAACGGAAAAGATCTTTATATATATAGAAGAGTATTTACAACGTCGGATCAGGACCCTACACACAAAAATCAAAATGGAAAAAACCCTAAGTTTCCTGTAGTCTCCGGGGGCAGTCACTTCTCTATCGGGCTCCTCTCCGCTCTCAGACCCACTCTTGCTCCCATCATCATCATCATTATCTTCATCGAAAGCCAAGGCTCCGGCATCGGCTTCAAGCTCCTTAGCCTTTTTTTATCTCTTCTATAAGATCGAAACCTTGAGCATGGATCTCCTCAAGGGTTTCCCTATGAGATTGGCATTTGGCAAGTTCATCAACCCAATATGCTCGAGCTTGACCGGTCTCGACTGCCTTTTTTGCTTGTACTTGAGCGCCTTCAGCATCGGCCCGATAGACGGCCACGAATGCATCCGCCTCGGCCTTTGCTTTTTCGGCTTCAGATTTGGCCTTGGCAAGTACGGAAGCCAACCGAGCCTTGAGCTCCTCTATTTTTCTTGCTTGAACTGAGCTCTTCTCCTTCATGCCTTGAAGTTGACTTTTGGCCGATGATAATTGGGCTCGATTAGTGTATTTTTCTGCAGCAAGGCGGTCCATGCCTTTTTTCTACCCCAAGGTCTTCGCCCTTATCGTATCGACCTCTTCACAAAGCAGCCCGATCACCTCAAGCTTTTGCTGCAGCTGTGAGATCGAAATATTAGCCATCGTTCCCGAATCGAGCCCATGAGTTTTTAAGATTATCATTACCTGCTCGGTCAGGTCGGTCTGATCTTGGTATGCCTTGGCCAACTCGGCTCGGAAGTCAGCCTCACATCGGCTTAGTTCCATTAGAGACTTGGAACACTCCTCTTGATGAAGAGCTAAAGACTATACAAAAAAGAGAAAAAGTTAGGTAGAAAATGGCAAAATATGACATCGACAAAGGGAATCGAGACTTACCCGATTCAGGGTTCGTTGAACCTCGAAGAAAAGACCTGACGCGTCACTCGGGCCGGCAGAATCCTCAATACCGGTAAACAAATCACAAAAGGGATCCTCTCCCTCATGGGCCCTGTCTACCTCGAGGGTCCCCAAAAGCAGGGAGAGTAGACGAGTCTCCGATTACTATTGCCCCATGCGAGTCGCTTGGGGCGTTCTCCTCAGTTCAAAGATCTTCAGGGCCGGCCCCTTCAGATATACCTATCATTTGTTGATTTCGGTGAGAGACATCCTCGATCTCCAACAACTCGGGGACTTTGCCCGAGTTCTTCTCCGAAATCCCCTCAGCTCGAGATGGGGCCTCATCAAATGCCATCAACCCCGCTGCCTTTGGGGCATCAATGGTTTTCTTCACTCGGGCGACCTGTATGGACCCGTCATTTTCTTCTTCCTCTTCATCTTCATCCCTTAGACTCCGTACTGATTCATCGGTCAAAGGGATGATGTTCTTATTAGGCTTACGAGCCGTTTTTGTCTTAAGTATTGGATCCTCGAAGGAAGAGGCCCTTTTTCTTTTGTCGTCCTTTGCCGGATTTGGAAGGAGGGCCAAAATCTTTTCCTCGCCAGACGGGGGCCTAATAACCGCATCTTTGCCCAGTCCTACACACAAAAGAATTGGTTAAGTATAAGAAAAATATTTTGTTCGAATCATCAAAAACATGGGAAAAATGATTACCATGATTTTGGGCCTCCCATCGGCCCTTTGATAAATCACGCCACGAGCGCTCGGCATATGTAAAGGTCAAAGCCAGGTCCCATACCTAGCTCTTAAGGTTAGGAACTGCACCGGACATCCAAGCAACCGCTGCATCGCAAAAAGGGTATCAGTGAGAAAGAAACGAAGGAGCAAAACAATATGAGCTAACAATAGAATTATACCTATGCTTCATGTTCCATTCCTCGGGAAATGGCATCTTTTTGGCCTGGATTAGGTCCGAAGTCTTCACTCGAACGAACCTGCCCATCCAACCTCGGTCCTTGTCCTCGTCTATGCTCGAGAACATCACTTTGGTAGCCCGGCGCTGGAGTTTTATTAACCCACCTTGATAGAGGCGGGGGGCTGTACAATCTAATGAGATGGTCGAGGGTGAAAGGCATCCCCTTGACTTTGTTCACGAAGAAGCGGATCAGAATAACGATCCGCCAAAAAGAAGGGTGGATTTGGCCTAGAGTAACTTGGTATTGGCGGCAAAAATCGATGACAACAGGGTCGAGGGGGCCTAACGTGAAAGGGTAAGTGTACACACTTAAAAATCCTTTCACATGGGTAGTAATATCTTCTTCGGGAGCCAGAATTATCACTTATTTGTTCTCCCAGACACAATCTTTCCTTAACCGTTTAAGGTGTCCCTCAGTTATCGAGCACATATATCTCGATACTGGTTCACTTCGACCGGGAACCGACGGGGCTTTATCGATCTTAAAATCGAAAGTAAGAACATAACCCCGGGAACGCAATCCTCCAGCCGTGTCTCCACCAGTGTTTTGTCGCCGGCAGGATGCGAAGAAGAAACACTTTCTTTTTGGGGAACAGTTTTTGACGTTTTCGCCATTTGGGTTTAAAGATAGAAAATAGAAGGAGATGACGAAGGTTTGGTGTTTTAAAGAGAGATTTTGCAGTAAAAATCACAGATTTACAGATGAAGAACTCAGAAGACGCAAGAAAGAACTTAGAAGATTATGAAATTGAAGATGTAAAAGTAAAAAATGATAAAAAAGAGGAACTATTTATAGGGTTGGCAATGACGGTTCAATGTCAGCAATGACCGACCATTGTCTGACAAGCATTTAATGCCTTGGTTATTGAACCGACGGGACATCTACCACGTACGTTATGGTCGGGATCGATGCAAACATCAGTGTATATCGAGTCATACCGCTTGAAAATCATGTCGTTTCTCGCCACATTCTTACCGAGAAACGAGGGGACTATCTGTATACGGTCAAAACCGGTTTCGGCCTTCGTATGATTAGTCAAGATTGGAACATAATGGATCGAAGGTCATTTTCATAATATCGGGTATGAAATCCGAAGCCAGGTTACCAAGCTCAAGTTTCGGGATTAAGTACCGAGCTCGAAGTCAATACCGAGCTCGATTCCAAATCGAACTATGATGTGAGGCGGTGTTATCGAGCTTAAAAGCCAGAGACCGACCAATACCGAGCCAAAGTCAATACCAGGCCCCGAGCCAATATCGAGCTCTAAACCTGAAAATAGACCAATACCAAGTCCGATCAAGATCGAACCAAGAGACAAGAGCCGTTACGGCCGCATTAAGGGAGAGAATCTCGACGAAAATTAGGGAAAAAGCTAATCTATCATGGGATCCCCACTATGTATTTTTAATTATATCTAAAGTAGGATCCCTCCACTATAAGAGGGATAGTTATTATTTCTGTAGGGGAGGGAACATTAAGGCATTGATACACTCTCATATTATTGATATTCACAGAGAAAAATATACTCATATTTATATTGAGATTATCCTCTTGTGAGCTTTATACATTGATTCATCTTGCTTGTTCATAAAATAGCTTTCTATTTCAATTTGGTTGGTATTTCATTCTTCATACAGTCAAAACCCAGTATATTTCTACTTACTTTCCGATTTGTGCTAAGTTGTACCACGTATCCTTAGAACTATGTATAAATTCAACTCTATCCGTTTTTCGGGTAAACACCTTTTTAATTGTTACTTGTCGCATAGTTATATTATGATATATAATAATTTATTTGTTTTAGTATTATATTCCGATTTTCTTGCCCTAGTTCTATATTTATTGTAATTTAATCTTTAGATGCAGTAATTATTTGTTCAAACTGTTTATTTCTAATTTATTGCGCAAATTCGTAAAAAGATATGCTCGAAACTCCATTATTTTAGCCAAATAAAAAGGTTCTAACCAAAATTATAGAATTCCAACGGTGTTTTTATTTTTATTTCTTTTGTAAATACAATAAAATATTTAGATCAACTTATATTTCCTTCTTTTTTTCGAGCCAAACTGGAAAACAACTTAGACAAAACTTCATTATTTTTAGCCAAACAAAAAAATTTAGCAAAAATAAAGTAGTGTTTTGACCAAATTTCTCACACGTTTGGTCCAACAAAAAATTGATTTTTAAAAAGTACAAAAAAACTTTTATTAAAAAATGACACGTTTAGAGGGTTTTAAGTATTATCTTGTCAAGTCTAGAGCGTAAATTAAAATTTAAATGGGAAGAAATTCAAAAATAGCTAGATTTACAAGTGGTCATTCAAAAATAGCCACACTTTCAAAAGTAATTAAAATTTAACCACTTTTCATGTAAAGATAAATCTGAACGAAAACACTGTTCAAAATTCGGAAAATACTCCAGTCTATTATACTAGAGTTCCAGCATAAGTATACTGAAACTCCAACATATTATAGTGGAGTTCTAATATAAGTATACTGGAACTCCAGCATAATATAATGGAGTTCCAACATGAGTATACTAGAACTCCAGCACAATATACTGGTGTAATGACCCAACCGGTTATTTTGACTTTTAAAATCCCGTTCCCCTAAATAAAAATTTCCGTATATGCCTTTATAAATTATGACTTGCAGGGATGGTTGGTTCGGGATTTGAAAGTGTACGGGTTGAAATCGGAACACTTGGTTCCTTAAGTTGGCCTTAAAATGCTAAGTTTGACTTCGGTCAACATTTTGAGAAAAGGACCCCGGAATAGAATTTTGATGATTCCAACAGCTCTGTGTGGTGATTTTAGACTTAGGAACGTGTTCGAAATTTTATTTGGAAGTTCGTAGTTAAATTAGGCTTGAAATGGCTAAAATAGGAATTTAAGTTTGAAAGTTTGACCGAGAGTTGACTTTTTGATATCGGGGTTGAAATCCAGTTCCAAAAATTTTTATAACTCCGTTTTGTCATTTATGACTTGCGTGTAAAATTTGAGGTCAGTCAGACTTGATTTGATATGTTCCGGCATCGTTTTTAGAAATTGAAAGTTTAAAAGTTCATTAGGCTTGAATCTATGTGTGATTCGTATTTTTAGTGTTGTTGGATGTGATTTGAGGACTCGACTAAGTTCGTATGATGTATTAGGACTTGTTAGTATATTTGGATGAGGTCCCGAGGGGCTCGGGTGAGTTTCAGATGCTTAACGGATCATTTTTGGACTTGGCTTGATAGGTGAAGTTCTGGTTTCTGCAGGTTCTGGTTTCCTTCCACACGATCGCGTGAGAAGGTATGCGATCGCGTAGGGTTAATTGGGAAGCTGAAATTTTATGCTATGCGATCGCGTGGGCGAGTCTGCGATCGCGTAGGTTTGACAAGTTGTGCTATGCGAACGCGTGGCTAAGACCGCGTTCGCGAATAGGAAACGAGGCAGAAGCTGGGCCACGCGCTTAATGCTTCGCGATCGCGTGAGAAGGATTGCGATCGCGTAGGCTTGCGGAGACTGTGCTTCGCGATCGCGTGGAATTTTCCGCGATCGCGTAGAGTTATTTTGGGGCAATAAAAACTTGTGCTTCGCGGTCGCGTGAGTTGGTCCGCGATCGCGTAGAAGAAATCACTGGGCAGAATATTTAAGTTCTGAAAATGGGACTTCGTCCCATTCTTCATTTTTAATGATTTGGAGCTCGGATTGAGGCGATTTTTGGGAGATTTTCAGAGAAAACATCGGGGTGAGTGTTCTTAACTCAATCTTGGTTAGATTACCCGAATCCATCACTGTTTTTAACAAATAATTGGTGATTTAAGTTGGAAAGATTTGAAAACCCTCTTGGATAGATTTGAGGGTCGAATTTTATCGGAATTTAGTCATTTTGGTATGGTTAGACTCGTGGTTGAATGGGCGTTCATATTTCGTAACTTTCACATAATTCCGAGACGTGGGCCCCACGGACAATTTTTGAATTAATTTCGAAATTTTATTGAAAAATATAGTATTTTCTTATGGGATTGATTCTATAATTTTTGTTGACTGTAACAAATTAATTATGACTAGATTCGAGTCGATTGGAGTCGGAAAATCGAGAAAAAGGCATACTACTTGGTTAAATTGGAGCAAGTCGAGGTAAGTGACTTGTCTAACCTTGTGTGGGGAAAAGTTTCCCTAGGATTGGTATTGAAGTGGTAGATTGAAATGTGTTGAAAGTCGTGTACACAAGGTGACGAGTGTGTACACGGGTTAAATGTGAAAGATTATGTCTTTAAATTGTGCAGATCGCTGTTGCATATTAATTAAATAATTTTACCTTGTTATATTTTCATCATTAATTTAAATGTTTATACTTTAAATTTGTTTGACCTTTTCCTGCTAATTATTTTACCTGTTTAGTTGAAACTTGGTTTCTTTTATTCTGTGCATTATTTGAAGGGTGATTTTCTTTAAATTAAATATTATTAATATGAATTATTTGACATTTTAAATTTGGTATTGAAGCAACGTATTAAAATTTTGAAATATTATTTTGTTGAGTTATTTATTCCCGAATATTTTATGAGATTTTTCGTGCTCATTGTGATGGATCCGTGCGCTTTTTATTGTGAAAAAATATTATTGTTGGATTATTTTGGCATGAGCCGTGAGCTCTTTATTATGGAAAAATATTGTTGTTGATTTATTTTGGCAAATAGAAATATTGGGCACTTGAGGTGCAAATTGTGATATATTGTGATATTGATACGCATGCGGTGGTATAAGGTTTAGGTATTGAAATGCATGCGGTGAGATAAGGGTGGCTTGATACGCGTGGCTAGTAGGGAAAAACTACTAGAAGTCATGCGGTGTGATAAGGGTGGCTAAAAATGCGGGATGCTATTTCGAAAAATATGTTTTTTAAATAAATTGTGAAGACTCCCGCAGTGATATAAGAAAATGAGATATTGTGAATTTATTTATGATTCGGGACTACGAGGCGGTACCTCGGGAGTGCCCTTGTTGATATTGATTTATGGACGCAGTTGCCTTTGATTATTGTTGTGATTTTTCTTAAAGTTGAAAAGAATTCTGTTTTGTTTCCGCGAAGTATTAGTTGCCATTATTTGTTGTAATTAAATGATGACATAATACTTGACTCATTTTTATTGTCATTTTATCTTATTATATTGTTAAATATTTTACCATGCCATTATTTATTTTTCCAGTAGGGCATGACCTGACCTCGTCACTACTCTACCGAGGTTAGGCTTGGCACTTACTGGTACCGCTGTGGTGTACTCATACTACACTTCTACATATCTTTTTGTGCAGATCCAGGTACATCTTACCAGCCCAGACATCAGTGAGTTATCGATGTACGGAGACTTCGAGGTATATCTGCCAGCGTTCGCAGACTCCGGAGTCCCCTTCTATCATTATCATGTTGCTTCCTTATTTTCTTTAGACCTTGATATATATATATATATATAGAGAGAGAGAGAGAGAGAGAGAGAGACATTGAGGATAAATTCTTAGAAGCTTGTGACTTATTTCTACCGGATTTTGGGAGTTGTAATTATTTGAATTGTAGTTTATTTATTTCAGATATATATTATTATTCCGCATTGATAGGCTTACCTAGTCTTAGAGACTAGGTGCAATCACGACCTCCTACAGAGGGAATTTGGGGTCGTGACAACTGGAGTTCCAGCAAAGTATACCGGTCCAGTATAATATGCTGGAAGTTCATACACAGGTGCTCGAATCTCCAGTATATTATGCTGGAACTTTCCATGTGTTGGAGTTCCACCATAATATGCTGGAAGTTCATACACAAGTGCACCGAAATTCAGTATATTATGCTGGACCGGTCTCTGTTGTAATAAAATAGTGGCTATTTTTCAATGACTTGGCAAACACTTGCTCTTTTTGAATGACCAGTCCAAAAACTGGCTAGCTCGTGCTATTTTTACATTTAAATGCTTATTGAATCAATGGAGCCAAGTTCATGATATTGTTGTTAAAACAAAGTACTAGCTAGGAGCGCAGGAGCGACTTAACAATATTTGTGGCATGAAGCCAAAGTTTATTTGGAGGTCTTAAACTTAAACAAAAATTTTTAATTTTTATTTGAAGTCTATTTTTCTAGTTTTTTTAGATGCAAAGTTGTTAATAATTTTTTTATAATCGATTTCTTCTAATAATTCTCTCTCAAACGATAATATAGCTAATCTTTTTAATCTTTCTTGAGACATTGTTTATCTTGTTCTTAGCCAAGATTTTATTAATTTTAGTTTTGAAAAAAATTCTATCGGTGGGGCAACTCTTACATGAACTGCAAACATGCTTCTATAAGCAATATAAGTATTTGAAAAAGAATTAAGTTTTTTTATCTGATTGAATATATATCAACTGGAGTATTATCTTCAACTTGACTCAATTTTTAACCACGAAATAGAAAATCAAAAATACTTTCATACGCTTCAAATTATTCAAATCTATATTGAAGTGAAAAAAATAGCTTGATCTACTATGTATAAGACCTAATCAACTCTAAAAGATTTTTTTCAAGAGACTTTGTGGTTTTATTATCAATATTTACATCTTTATATATTGCGCATTTATTACAAATAGTACTCAATATTTTCTTCTAAGTAGTAATTTAAATTTCCATACAAAAAATCATATAAGCCCACTATTTCTAAAAATGGCCCCCTCAAATTTGGAGGCAGTTGCTTCACGTTTCAGCCGCTCCTGTTAAGGAGTGTATATATTAAAGTTTTAAATTCTTAAAAGCTAGCAGTGCAACGTGCGCCAGTCGCAGTTTTAATCATATTCAGTTGGGAATTAATCCCATTTAACTAATCATTCATTCGTACAAACGGTCAGATTGCCAACTGTACACATTTCTGTTCCACCACCCCCAACTTCTCTCCCATTTCTTGAATCTCTATATCCAATATTCTTTAATTGATGTGGTTAATATCTCAGAAATGGCAATCGCAGCCGCCATTATTCTTCCTATTGGTCTTCTCTTCCTTTTATCCGGCCTCATTATCAACTTCATTCAGGTATTACCCATTTTATCCTTATTATTGTAACAATTTTTTTTTTTTGGAATGTAATAAGTTTTTGGATTAGATCCCACGTTGTTTTATGCATTTTTGGGCTGTTTTATGCATGTTATGGCTTCAACATTCTTGATTTATTTCTTTAAAGAATTGTCTTTTTCATGTCCACATTGTTCAATGAATCTTTTTATGACGGTGGTGTCCGGGGCAGCTTGCGCGTACCTCAACTATTCCACCGCGTACCTGCGACCTCCCACCAGCACTGGTACATGATAACTCTACCCACCAAGGCTTAGGCATATGGGAAGAATCACCTAGTGATGATTTTTGTTCATGCTGAGATTTGAATTTGAGACCTTATGGTTACCATTGTTCAATGTTATGATTAGTTGCTCATTTTTTGTCAAAAATATTAGTTACTATCTGTATATATAATTATAACTTTTTCTTTGGTTATTTGACAACCTGTTTCTTAGAGTTTTATTTAAATTTATTTAAGTTTGCAAAGTGGCTTTGCAGTTTGCTATGCTATTTATGTAGTTTCCAGAAAATCAGTGAACCAACAAATGTAATTAACTAAAAATATAGGCGTATACTTATGAAGAGAATCCTTGATATCGCGCGCTGTAGCATGTTAATGTAATTTGGTGACGATACATCTTTCATCCATTACAACCTTCAACTTGTTTTTATTTTCAGGCACTTCTCTTCATTCTAGTTCGACCCTGTTCGAAAAACATGTACAGAAGGATCAATAAAGAAGTTACAGAATTGTTATGGTTGGAACTCATATGGCTTTTCGACTGGTGGGCAAATGTTAAGGTGTTTGAAGACTATTAGTACTAAATATGATTGTTTACCTATATGCATTTCTTACTGTTTGCATTTTGTGCTAGATTTCATAATTTGAGTTACTGCTTTTCTTTTTTTCCAAATAAGTTACTGGAATTGGGCATCACAATGCTCCTGGTGATAACTTAAATGTGCTTCTACATAAATGTGATAACTTAGATTCCACATCTGAAGTAACATATCCATAGGTATCGATTTTGAGCATTCACTATTGCTTTCTTTAAGAGCTCAAGAAAAATATGATACAATCTTTTCCATTAGATAAAAAGGACTATATGCTGGTCTGTAGTAGGAAGAAAAGGAGAAGTTCATCCCATTTTGCAGCAGGTGTTGTCTCCTTTTATTTACAACAACAACAAACTCAGTATAATCTTACATAGTAGTGTTTGGGGAGGGTAGAGTGTACGCATACCTTACCCCTACCTTGTGAAGGTAGAGAGACTGTTTCCGATAAACCCGCGGCTCAAAGAAAAAAGAAAAAGATGCAGAAATAACAATTGGGACAACAACGAGATAGGTGATAAAGTGATACGGAGATTGTTGTCTCCTTTTATTTATGCATGTAAAAGTATTTTGTTATCTAGAAGAATTTCTTGATTAGGCGAGAAAAAGGTTTCATTGGAAACATTCCATCATATTGATTTCTATTGTGTTTTAAGACTAACTATGTAGTATTTTGTGGTTCCTGCTAGGTTGAGCTATACACAGATCAAGAAACTTATGGTTTGATGGGTAAGAAAACTGTCAGTTTTGTTACCTGAATTCTTTTGCGAGATAAGGTTGTCCGTATCTTCTTTTTTCACGTGTAACCTTTATTGACTCTTTGATAATAACCGATTTCAGGAAAAGAACATGCACTAGTAATCTCCAACCATAGAAGTGACATTGACTGGCTTGTCGGATGGGTTATAGCTCAGGTGCTTGTCTACTTCAACTTAAAATTTTTTCTTTCTTGAAGCATCGAAATTCTCTCTTTTTAGAGGCATCCGTTTCTTAATTTAAGAAAACCTTCACATGTCATTTTCTCTCTTTGCCTTAGAAAACTTTGAATCATCCCCATAGTTATTTGAGTAAGAACTCAAGAAGGGCCAGCCGGCCAGGTTGGCGGCATAGTAGATTGATGGAAGAGGTTTCTTTAGGTATCATTCTGATAATTTGCTTAAAAAAGGTTGGGATACATCTTGGGGAATTAATGAAATGATTTCAACTTATAAAAAAGAATGTTATAAAATGATGATCTTTGCTTAAGCATATACACGTTAACAGAGAGAGACATAACTCAGAAGCGTTTTAAAGATAAAGATATTCCATTTTCTATTGATAAGCATAAATGGTTCTTTTTTCTTTTCTCTTTAATTTTGAGAATTTCCATTGAAGGAAAAGAAACATATGTGAGATAAATGATAATATGGCAAGGATTGCTTATTAGGAAACATCGTATCATAGCATATCATTCTTCTGGTTTGCTTGCTTCTTGGACAATGTGGTGGGATGATTACTCTTGCTGTTGTCATTGCTCAAGAACAATTCATTCATCTTTTAGAATAGCGTTCTTATAGAATAAAAAGTTGAAAAATTAATAAAACAAAATAGTAAAGATGGAGAACTGTGATGGATATATTTTGTAAATGATTATTTTATAGATTGGGAGACTGGGTTTTCGATCTAAGCATCGGTACGATTGTAGCACTATAATCTCTTGATTTTATTCTCATGTGCTCTTTCGCGAAGACAACCTATTCTTATTCCCTCTTGAAGCAGAATTGCAGAGGATATGCTTTTTTGATATTTTCCTTTTATGGTTATTTACAGAGAGTAGGTTGCCTCGGTAGCACAATTGCTTTGGCAAAGAAATCTTTATCATATCTTCCCGTAAGCTTCTGACACCTTCAGAATTATTCACTACGTTATGTTCCCTGGTGCTAGTTGTTGTTAAGTTGGATTTTGCAACTGAATGCAAGTTATATTTTTTTAATTTTAAAGTTTATAGTGTTCGGTTAAAGAGTGCAACATCAGATATTGCTTTACAAAGACACAGAAATATTAGACCATTTTTTGTCATTTTTCGAACATTTAATTTCAGTAAGTATAGCAGTCAAATTTTTAGTTGTAAGTGTTATGATATCAAAGAGACATATTTGGGGCAAAATTTTAACAGATCTCTAGTAAAATGACCTCGTGAGTTGATATACAGTCAACTCATCGTTGTGCTATAGCAGTAGGGGAAAAATGCTGCTAGTTGGCAGAAGAATGCGTTTTATCCATCTTCATAAGCTCAATATAATGGTAAAGGAAATATTTACTTTTCAGGTTTTGGGATGGTCAATGTGGTTTTCTGGTTATATCAGTCTCGAGAGAAGCTGGGCCAAGGATGAAAACACCTTGAAGGTACTATTATCGAACCTTTATCAGTTCGTATTGTAATCTTCTACTTTTGTTTGTTGCATTTATTTCTTCTTTCGGTCTTCCACTGCAGTCAGGCTTCCAACAGCTAAATGATTTCCACCAACCTTTTTGGTTGGCTGTTTTTGTAGAAGGAACTCGCTTTACGCACACAAAGCTTTTAGCAGCCCAAGAATATGCTACTTCTGTAGGATTACCTATCCCAAGGAATGTTTTGATTCCTCGAACCAAGGTGACATAATCTTTTGTAACATCTTCCTGATTTGAATGTGGTGACATTAACATTCTTTCATCCTAGATTGAAACTTCAGAGGAATGAGTCGTAACACTGACAACATAGTTTACATGTAGCCTAGTTAACTGTGGCATCTTTTTTATATATATATGATCAAGAGAAAGTTTTCCATCGATATTCATCTGCTCGCATTCTCTTCTTCAGGGTTTTGTTGCAGCAGTAAGCCATTTGCGTTCCTTTGTTCCAGCAATTTATAATATAACACTTGCAATTCCTAAAGATAAGCCTCGACCGACATTGCTAAGAATGCTTAGAGGCTGTTCTTCTGTGGTAAGCTAATACCTACATACTTGTTTACTTTCCGAAACTGATATCTTTAGTATACACGATACTGTATAGTATACTCTATTGAGAAATAAGATTTCTCCAGTATATGCTTGAGACTGCAAAGATGCACATTTTGTGCATCAATCTGCACATTTGGCAGCTGTCCAAGTCGTGTTTAAAATTTACTAATTAGTTTGGAATTGCTCCTCTCATCAGTAATTTTTGAGCCTAGATTGATTAGGATATCATTTATATTGTCCACCTACCTTGCTGTGTCTCTCTTCACTCCTTAAGATCTGGATAACATTCCCTCTTTTCATGCTCAATGTTTCTTGTTCGCACTTGAGGCAAGTGGTGCTTGAATAAAACTGAGGCTGCAGTTATGCTGTTGTTTCTGACAATAACAAATTTTCTATACATTGCAGTTTGTGGACATATGACTGAGTTCCTGCTCATGACGATTTTGACATTTGTTTCTTTGTAGGTCCATGTGCGTGTTGAACGTCGTTTGATGCATGAATTACCAGAAGATGAAAGTGGCATTGCACAATGGTGCAAAGATGTTTTTGTTGTAAAGGTAGAATGCGATACAATGACACCTAGTTTATTGATTGTAGAATCTGATTACAAACAAGATAAACTTTCTACAGAAAACAATGTCAAGCTAATCTATGGAACTTGTATGGCATGTAAATTAGTCAAAAAGTACTTAGCTTTCGCTTAGAAAAGGGCAGCCCGGTGCACTAAACTCTCGCTATGCGCGGTTTCCGGGGAAGGACCGGACCACAAGGGTCTATTGTACGCAGCCTTACCCTGCATTTCTGCAAGAGGCTATTTCCACGACTCGAACCCGTGACCTCCTGGTCAGATGGCAATAACTTTACCAAGGCCCCCTTCTTAGCTTTCACTTACTCATGTTAATTATTATATACCCATTGATGCTTTTTTTCACTGACGATAGGATACTTTGTTGGACCGACATCTAGTTACGGGTACATTTGGTGATCAAGAATGTCAAGATATTGGAAGACCAAAAAAGTCCTTATTGGTGAGGAAAGAGCTAATTTATAAAATAGCCACAGCTTGTCGCTTCCATTCTGTTCTTCTGTCTAACAACAACTACATTATGTTGTTGATATGCAGGTTGTTATCTGTTGGTCATGTTTCCTTTTCTTCAGCGCTATAAAGTTTTTCGAGTGGTGTCCATTCTCTTGGGGAGGAGTTGTATTCTGTGCAGTTTTCTTGGTTTTGGTCCTAATTTTGATGCAGATTCTCATTGTCTTTTCCAAGTCAGAAAAATCTATTGCTCCTAAAGTACCTTCTCCAAATACATTGGAGGAAAACCTACTTCCAGCATGACGATACGTTGCAATTTAAGATGGTTCAACTGGTTTATATAGGGGTAATTTGAACATCCAAATTAGAGGAGAGGACTAAGGTTGTACAAGAAATTTTTGAAGATCAAGATTCAATTGATTCTTTGGTGGCTCTAACTTTCTCATTTTTTCTTCTTTTGATGTGTTATTCATGATTTGCCTCTTATGAAAATATCAGCAATATGTTTAGATTAGTAGTTTATAAAATATCCAAATGTATCTTAATTTGTGTTCCATTGTATTTGAAAAGTTTCTGCAGTTGCATAATTTATGTGACAGAAAAATTTAGTTCCTAATGACTGTCATATGAAGTATTTTGATTTTGTCAGCTCTTTAGCTCTTGCTTAGCTCCTTTTTGTTTATAGCTGACTGTTTTTTTAAGTACTCTCTTTTGTACACCTTGCATCTTCTGGATGCCATATATAAAATTTCGCTTATTTTATCAAAAAATAATAATTTATGTGACAGAAAAATATTGAGTTTTTGATCAATATTGTCCCTTATCTTTGAGGGTATGTCTATTTTGGTGCTACAAATATAACCCTGAGCATATTTAGTTCCTTAAGTATGCTAAAGTGGAGCACCTTTAGTCTCACTGACACAATATGTTCAAAAGCTAATGGTGTTACCCAACTATGATTCATGAAGCAAATCTTCTGCTCTGAAGCAAAACGTTTCCTCTCCTTTTATTGGATAACGCAAATTATCACTTTAATTCCTCATTTTTAGATAATGTCTTCTAAAATTTAAAGTGATAATTTATGTTATCCAATAAAAGGAGAGGAAACGTTTTGCTTCAGAGCAGAAAATTTGTTTCATGAATCAGAGTTGGGTAACATCGTTAGTTTTTGAACACATTGTGTCAGTGGGACTAAAGGCGCTCCACTTTAACATAGTTAAGGGACTAAATATGCTCAGGGCTATATTTGAGGGATCAAAATAAACCTACCCTCAAAGATAAGGGACAATATTGGCCAAAAATTCAAAAAATATTAGCTGAAGTTGTGATACCACTGTTATGTGTTGCTTTAGTAGGAAGGAGATTGTAAAAAAAATTCTTCTTTTCTTTATGATTAATCCTATTTTAAATGTGTTTTAATAATTCTACACATATAGCTAGAACTGTGCAAGTGTTCATGCATGAGGAGACATGAAAGGGGGGCGGAGTGCACCATTAGCCACTTTTAAGCCCGTTATTTAAAATATATTCACAATTTATAATGTATTTAAAGATTAATAAATTCACCCAAATATCAGGATTAAGTATCCTGAATTTGGAATTTAGGACTTGGTGTCCTGAATTTTTGAGGTGCTAATTTGAAATTCAGGACTAAGTGTCCTGAATTTCAAAACTGCTAATTTAAAATTCAGGACATAAGATTCGAACTTCTAGGCACAATTTCGAACTTTAGGATACGATATCGTGAAGTTTGAACTTTGAGGTTTAAACTTCAGGACGCCATGTCCTGAAGTTTGAGTGAATTGGCTAATCTTTAGATATATAGTAAACTGTGAATATATTTTAAACAACATGCTTAAAAGTGACTACCCGGTGTCATTTCCACCATGAAAGGTTATAGACTTTGAGGAATTTCATAGTTTGGGCCTTTAATTAAACTTTGCACTTCAATCCTTTCTAAGGAACACAAAAAAGAAGAGGACAAAGATCACTTTTAACCCGCAGCCGAAACTATTTATATTCAGTAGCCGTAAAAATATATAATTTGCATATTTTTTTGTATATTATAACATATATATATAGATATATATTTTTCGGCTATGATTTGGAGAGCGGCTACACACGGGTCATTTCCCCCCCCCCAAAAAAAAATCCTATAATTAACTTAATAAAGAGAAAAAAGTAGCGTCCTACTCAAATCCATCACATACATCAATTATGGCTACAAAAAGTAACAAAATTTTGACAAGAAACAACTTTACCATCAAGTATTGCAACAAAGAAATTTCAAAATCATATGAAGGTAGTTTCAAGAGATGCGAGGAAGGTAGACGAATAATCAATGGTCGCAATGATGAAGATTCGGGCACGTGTGGAAGTTGTGATGACGGATATAGCGGATATAGAGGTGGTGACGAGGAAGATAATAATAATAATGGTGGTGTTAGAGACAGTAGCTTACGAACACGAGGTGATGGCGATGGCGATAGCGATGGCGATGGCGGAGGTGGTATATTGGGTGGTAGGGGCAACGATGGACACAGGCTAGTAGTAGGGTGATTGCGAGCTGCTACAACAAATATGAGATTTACTGCTATTGAAAATACTAGTTGAAGGCAAAAGCTGACCATAATTGTGAAGTGATACTGAGAATAAAATGCTACTATAGTAGATATTTATATAGTGATATATCATCTCAACAAGTTAGGCAAATGATACTAACTTAACATTATAAATTGTGTAGAGCATACAATAAAAAAGACAGTCCGATACACTAATCTCTCGCTTTATGGAGTTCGAAATATTGGAATTATTATATGCAACCTTACTCTATATTTCGTCAAGAAGCTAGTTAGACCACACTGATTGTATAAAAATACTTCACAAAATGTTAAAGGACACGAAATTAGTTGAATAATCTATAGTTATGAGTAGCACTTCAATTTATATAGACAACAAAATTGCCCCACAAAATACATATAGACATTTTATTTTTCTACCACGGATAACTGTCATAATTAACAATAAAATACACTACTTTATATTTTTTGATGTTGATTAATATTGGTGGGTAAATTTTAATGGTTTATTTGATATACCAAAAAGAATGTTACATCTCATGTGCTAGTCATATGTGTCTTTTGAGGGGCTTTTCACGCAAATGTCCAAAAGACGGGACATTTCATGTGTTAGTCAAATGAATGAACAATAAGTATTAAATCTTGTTAGTGAAAATCTTGGTGGAAAAAGAGGGAGAAATTAAGTTCCTTTATATAAGTCGCCACAAATAGTAAATAAATAAATACGCTACAAGGGTTAAACAATCTATTTTTTCGTTTGATTCTGTTTATCCGAAAAATCGGATAATGTTAAATTTATGTATGGTTCTAAGGATATGTAATATCCTTTGATACAAAGATAACAATACAAGTATTTTGACTATGAGAATGAGAATGATGAACAGAAAAAAATGAATAGGACGAAGTAAGACAAGCACAAGGAGATATCTTTGTCTATAAGAAAAGGTCTATTATTTTTCGATCTATTCCATCTCCCCCGTGTTTGCAAGGATCCCCCCTTTTTATAATAGAGGGTCATTACATTATTTATAACAAAATAATAAAATAAAGCATATAGTGGAAAACCCATGATGATTTGTCGCTTCCTTGATTCCCGCCAAGATTTTCTCCCTTGGTGCGGTTGTATTTGTCTGTAAGGTCGATACTGGCTTGAACTCGATACTGGCTCGAACCCGTCACTAGGTCAGCCCTCCGGTCTTGGCTTGAGTTCGACCTTCGGGGTGGGCGTGATGCACTTCCGACCTCGAAGCTTGGTCACGGGCTCAATAAGATTATCGAGCCGACTGCTCGAGCAGCCTTCGGACTCGAGGCTCGTTTGTACTGTCTTCGGAGCTTATTCCCAAAATTCTACTCCGGTTTCTTGCCACTCGATCTCGATCGAACGTAGGAAAGCCGAAATCTATTTTGACCGTATACAGATACTCCCCTCGATTCTCATAAAGGACATGGTGAGAATCGACATGATCTTCGACGGTTCGATTGAACAACAAGCTGACATTTTATCAGGGACCAATTATGACGTATGTGATAGCTGTCCCATAGATTTAGTCAAGGTATTAAATGCTTGTCAGATGATGGTCGGCCATTTCTGATATTGAATCGGCGTGATGCGAGCCTATAAATAACCCTTCCATCTAACTTTTACCACTTTTACGCCTTCACTCTTCCAAATTCTCTTATCTTTTCCCTCCTTTTCGTTGCCTTAGAACCATCTACACCATAGTTTTAGGTGCCGTCAATTTTTCACTTTCCTTTGCCTTTCTTCCTCTCATATCAATGGCTAAAACTTTAAAAATTATATCACAGAAGGAGAAAGCTTCTTCTTCACGGTCGTCCGGCGACAAGGCGCCGGTGGAGCCGTCCATTCACGACTATGTTCCCGGCCCGTGCACTCTGAAGATCGATTTTAAGGTTGAGAATCCTTCATCCGTTCCGGGTTGATGTGAGCACGTGTCGATGTACATGTGCTTTATAATAGAGGGTCATCTCGAGGCTGTCTAAAAAGACTGCAACTGGGGTCCCGAGGTTGTGTTGCAGATTCCATCCCCCGAAGAGAACGTCATCACTCATGTGGACGGGGTTTTAAGTGTTTACACTTATCCCTTCACGTTGGGACCCGTCGACCCGGTGATCATTGATTTTTGCAAAAGATATCAGGTCACCCTCGGTCAAATTCATCCCTCTCTCTGGCGTATAGTGATCTTATTTTGCTTCTTCTCTATCAAAGCCGGGGGGCTAGATTTTTCTATGAATTACCTCATACGATTGTATCGGCCTCAAATCTTTCAAGGACTAATAAGACTTCATCGCTGGGCATCGAAGGATTTGATGTCGAGCATCGACGAAGACAAGGATTGGGGTTGGATGGGTCGTTATATTTGGGTGAGGACCCGTGACCTTATTCCGGAAGAGAAGATGCCGTTCCCCGAGGAATGGAATTTCGACCGTAAGTGTTTCTTATTTGTTTTTCGTGTCTCTTCCCTATTTTTTCTGATGTCTTTCTCCGATATTCAGCTGCCCCTTGGATGCCACAAGCTGTACCTGACCTCAAGGATTGGGTTCAGAAGTTAGCCTCGACTTCCTCTTATGCCGAACGCGCTTGGCATGATTTGGCTAAAGATAGATGGGAGGCCAAGAACCACGGTAAGGTTTTGCTTCTTGTTTCCTTCGAAGTATTCTTTGTGTTCTATTTGTTACTGATTTCCTTTCACGCAGGTGTAACCAAGGATAACGCTTTGAGGGCTTCGAGCGGTGAACAAGAAACCAAGTCCCCGGTCCCGAAACTGGGAAAAGATAAGAAGCGAAGAGCTGCCTCTCGGTCAGAGGACCCCAAGCCCAAAACTCGGAGGGTGAGGAGGAAGGCAATTTCCCTTCCGATTGACTCGGTCCAACGACTGAGAGAAGAAGAAGAAGATAACGCCTCAGGTTTGGTGATCCGATCTGCGAAATCTACCGAGGTTGCTAGAGCTCCTGAGCCGATGGCGGCTATACTGGTCGGGGTCGGTCCTGAAATCCCGAGTCTTGATCGGAGCACCCCGAGTGATTTGCTCGGGGCTATGACAGTGGGTCATTCGCCTTTTCTTCCAACCTTTTCCGAGGAGGCGTTAAAGGAAGCTCGAGAATTGAAGACCCCCGGTATGGGCGGGGGCTCTAGTGTAGGGGACCCTTTTCGGGATTGCTTCACTAGAGTCGATGATGCTTCCGATATTGCCGATGCTTCTCTTTTGCTAGAGGAGGCCCAACGTTTCATTACTCGGGTAATGATTTTTTTACACTTTGTTTCTTTGTTCTTTTCCATACTTGACTTGTGTTTTTTCCCCACTGTGCAGGCCATTAGTAGGTTTTGAGTCGATCTTAGTCAGTGTGAGGCCAAGCTTCAAAAGCTCTCGGGTGAGAGAGATTCCATGCGGCTTCTTTTCAGCCAAAAGGACGAGGCTATAAAGGACCTCCAAGCGGATTTGGCTAAGGTTCGTGAAGAAGAGGCCGAACTCAATAAGCAGGTGAGCCTCGTTCTGTTAAAGTATGGGTCTGACTCAACTGTGTAAGTTAACCCTTCGTTGTCTCAGCTGCATCAAAAGGTTGAAAATATCGGGCTACTTCGGGAAGAATTTGATCAAATCAAAGCTGAATGTAATCGGTGGAAGGAGACTATCGACCGCCTGGCTACGAAAAAGGAAACCATTTTGACCAAATTACTACCTGCCGATGTTCAGCTTTGAAGCGTCAAGCAAAAGGGGTCAGCTCAGGCTAAGAGGATCGAGGATCTTGAAACACGTCTTGCTAAGGCCAAGGCGAAGGTTGAGTCGTCGAAAGTTATGGCTGATAAGTCCATTGCTGTGTATCGGGACGATGCTGAGGCTGCTCAGATGGAGGCACGGGAGGCGGCGAATACTGCCGATGCTCGAGCTCATTGGGTTGCCGAACTTGCTAAATGTAGGTCTCGGAGGGAGACCCTCGAGGAGATACACGCTCGAGATTTCGATCTTACCGAAGAGATACAAAAGGCTAAAGAGCTCGAAGCTGAAGCTGAAGCCTTGGCTTCTGATGATGATGATGATAGCGGTAGCAAGAGCGGATCCGAGGACGGGGAAGAGCCTGACAGAGAAGCGAACACCCCTGAGGATGACCAGGAAGCTTAGTTCTTAATTAATATTTTTGTATATCATGTAGTCAATTTTGTATATATCACGCGAATCAATCATGTAGACAATTTTGTATATATACAACTTGGTCGACTTGTTTTTGTGAAGACTTTAATCAAATTTTGACTTCGTAGTCTATATGATCGATCGATTGTTTTTTCAGACTTAAAGTGATGTAGCCCTTAGGCTTTCTAGTTGATTCAATGATTCGAACTTGAAGAAATATAGCCTGTAGGCGTGATGGTCGAGTGAGTGCTCGCTCAAACTTAAAATGAAAGTAGCTTATAGGCTTATTATCCGTCAAGTGAATGATTCGAACTCGACGTAATATAGCCCGTAGGCGTAATGGTTGAGCGGATGTTTCTAGTTTAAAGTAATGTAGCCCGTAGGCATAATGGTCAAGCGAGTGCTTGCTCGAACTCGAAATCAAAGTAACCCGTAGGCTTATTAGTCGAGTGAATGTTTCGAACTCGAAATAATGTAGCCCGTAGGCGTAATGGTCAAGTGAGTGCTTGCTCGAACTCAAAAATAGAAGTAGCACGTAGGCTTATTAGTCGAGTGAATGTTTCGAACTCGAAGTAACGTAGCCCGTAGGCGTAATGGTCGAGTGAGTGCTTGCTCGAACTCGAAATCAAAGTAACCCGTAGGCTTATTAGTCGAGTGAATGTTTCGAACTCGAAGTAACGTAGCCCGTAGGCGTAATGGTCGAGTGAGTGCTTGCTCGAACTCGAAATCAAAGTAACCCGTAGGCTTATTAGTCGAGTGAATGTTTCGAACTCGAAGTAACGTAGCCCGTAGGCGTAATGGTCGAGTGAGTGCTTGCTCGAACTCAAAAATAGAAGTAGCACGTAGGCTTATTAGTCGAGTGAATGTTTCGAACTCGAAGTGATGTAGCCCATAGGCATAATGGTCGAGTGAGTGCTTGCTCGAACTCGAAATCAAAGTAGCTCGTAGGCTTATTAGTCGAGTGAATGTTTCGAATTCGAAGTAATGTAGCCCGTAGGCTTATTAATCGTCGAATTTGTTTGCAATAAATCTCAAAAATAGAGGAATTTTCTTGGACGTCGGTAAATAGGGAAGACTTTCTTTGCAATTCATTATACATGTGTTCACGTTTTGCGCCTGGGTTCGGGCCAATCTACATGAGCATGGTTCGTTTCGACCAATTGGCTCTTACAATATTTCCTATGGGAATCCAGTTGTTGCGAAATAACTTTCTTGCATCTGAACTCGATGTATTTGAGGGCCTAATGCCCCCCCAGTATTCGAGATCGATTGTAAAAAGGCCTCGGATATTGTTGTAAGTGCAGCATGATCAATGATTGCCTCATTAAATACCTTGCCGAAAAACCCACTTGGGATAAAACTGGTCTAAGGGAAAAAGAGTGCAACACGTGCTTTTAAGTGAAAGATCTATCTTAGATCTTGTTCGGACTTCTGCTGCTTTTGGGCGGCCAATTGGACGAGAGCAGCTTCTTGTCTTTCGTCCGATAATTCGAGGCTGGTATTCATAGTCTCGTTATTTGATTCTTCCATCGTGAATCGAAATCTGGTACTCGATTCACCGACTTCGACTGGTATCAATGCTTCAGACCCATATACTAAGAAGAATGGGGTCGCCCCCGTACTGGATTTTGACGTCGTCCGATATGCCCAAAGGACTTCGGGCAGTATTTCCCTCCATTTTCCTTTAGCATCGTTCAACCTCTTCTTTAGGTTTTGAATGATAGTTTTGTTTGTTGATTCGGCATGTCCGTTCCCACTGGGTGGTATGGCGTTGATAGTATCCTTCTTATTTTGTGATCTTCGAAGAATTTTGTTACTTTGCTGCCAACGAATTGTTTCCCATTGTCGCATACTATTTCGGCGGGTATCCCAAATCGGCATACAATGTGATCCCAAATAAAGTCTATAACTTCTTTCTCTCTTATTTTCTCGAACGTCTGCGCTTCAACCCATTTAGAAAAATAGTCAGTCATAAATAAAATGAATTTGACTTTACCTGAGGTCGATGGCAGAGGGACGACGATATCCATTCCCCATTTCATGAACGGCCATGGGGATAGGACTGAGTGAAGTTGTTCTCCGGGTTGATGGATCATTGGCGCAAACCTTTGACATTTTTCACATTTTCGAACAAATTCCTTCGCATCTTTGTCCATATTGATCTAATAGTACCTTGCCCTGATTATTTTTCGAACTAATGTATCGGCACCTGAATGATTCCCACAAGTGCCCTCGTGCACTTCCTGTAGGATGTAATCGGTATCTCCCGGGCCCAAGCATACTTCCAATGGTCCATCGAATGTCCTTCGATATAGAGTTCCGTCCGAAGCCAACGTAAATCGAGCTGCTCTAGTCCGTAGGGCCCTGGAATCTTTAGGGTCCGATGGGAGTTTTACGCTCTTTAAGTATTCAATATACTTGTTTCTCCAATACTAGGTTAAGCTTGTAGAATTTATCTTGGCGTGACCGTCTTTGATTACCGATCTCGAAAGTTGAACGACAGTCCCCGAGCTCAAGTCATCTACCTTAACCGATGATCCCAAATTCGCAACGCATCGACCTTATTATTCTGTTCTCGTGGAACATGCAGTATAGTCCATTGTTTGAAATGGTGCAAAGTGAAAAGCAATTTGTCTAAATACCTTTGCATTCTACCTTCTCGGACTTCGAAGGTTTTGTTTACTTGATTCACCACCAGTAAAGAGTCACAATTGGCTTCAATGACTTCAGCTCCCAAGTTTCTAACTAACTCGAGACCTGCAATCATGGCTTCATACTCGGCTTCGTTGTTAGTCAACTTGGTAGTTTTAATAGATTGCCTAATAGTGTTACCCATGGGTGATTTCAAAACTATGCCTAGTCCGGACCCTTTTATGTTCGAAGCTCCGTCCATAAAAAGGGTCCATACCCCCGATGATGTACCCGATTTCAACAGGAGTTCTTTTTCGACTTTGGGTACGAGGGTTGGCGTGAAATCGGCCATGAAGTCTGCTAAAATTTGAGACTTGATGGTCGTACGGGGTTGATATTCGATATCGTACCCACTGAGTTTGACGGCCCATTTGGCCAATCGGCCTGATAGTTCGGGCTTGTGCAAAATATTACGAAGTGGGTAGGTGGTTAATACGTATATGAGGTGACATTGAAAGTACGGTCTTAAATTTCTAGAGGCGCTTATCAGAGCAAGCACCAATTTTTCTAGGTGTGGATACCTGGTTTCTGCTTCTCTTAAGGTCCGACTTATATAATAAACAGAAAATTGCGTACCTTGCTCTTCTTGAACTAGGACACTGCTTACGGTGACTTTCGATACTACCAAGCACAAGCAAAGTTTTTCGTCTGTTTTTGGAGTGTGAAGTAGTGGGAGGCTCGATAGATATCGTTTTAATTCCTCTAATACTTGTTGGCATTCCGGTGTCCATGCAAAATCGTTCTTCTTTTTGAGTAGAGAGAAAAATTTGTGACTTAGATCTGATGATCTCGAAATGAATCGGCCTAAGGCTGCAATCCATCCAGTTAGCTTTTGTACAGATTTCACGCTGTCCACGATGGCGATGTCTTCGATGGCCTTGATTTTTTGGGGGTTAATCTCGATTCCTCGATTTGACATCATAAAGCCGAGGAACTTGGCCGAGCCGACCCCGAAAGCACCTTTTTCGGGGTTGAGCTTCATGTTGTATTTACTCAAAATCTCGAACGTTTCCTGCAAATGGGTCAAATGGTCCTCTGTGCGCAGGGATTTAACTAGCATGTCATCCATATAAACTTCCATTTATTTACCTATTTGTTCTTCGAACATTTTATTTACTAGGCATTGGTAAGTAGCCTCTGCATTTTTTAGTCCGAAGGGCATCACATTATAGCAATATGTTCCATATTTGGTGACAAATGAAGTCTTTTCCTAGTCCTCCGGGTTCATCTGGATTTGATTATACCCGGAATAGGCATCGAGAAAAGTGAGGATCTCCTGGCCGGCCGTGGCATCGATCATGCGATCGATATTGGGCAGCGGAAAGGAATCTTTGGGTCATGCTTTGTTCAAATCCTTATAGTCCACACACATTCTAAGTTTGCTCCCTTTTTTAGGCACTACAACTACATTGGCTAACCATTCGGGATATTTCACCTCCCGAATAGACCCTATCTTGAGAAGTTTGGTTACCTCATCCTTTATGAATGCGTGCTTTTCCTCGAACTGGGGTCTTCTTTTTTGCTTCATCGGTCTGAACCTAGGGTCCAAGCTTAACCGATGCGTCGTTATGTCCGGTGGGATCCTTGTTATATCTAAATGGGACCAGGCAAAAAATCAATGTTAACGATAAAAAATTGAATAAGTTTCTTCCTGAGTTCGGGGCTCAACCCCGTTCCCAGGTATACCTTTCGTTCGGGCTAATGCTCGATTAGTATGATTTGCTCTAGTTCCTCAATTGTTGATTTGGTGGCATCAGATTCATTGGGGATCACGAAGGATCGAGGGATCCTCTGATCATCATCTTCTTCGATCTTCTGGTTAGCTGGCTGGGTCGAAATCGACATCTGTGATTTCTATTTGGTGTTCCGTTCTCCTTCTGAGCCCGATCCCTTTATCGGCGAAGGCGAGAATATTGCTTTCGCTTCCTCGACGGTGAACATTTCTTTTGCGGCCGGTTGTTCACCGTATACTATTTTAACACCTCTCGATGTTGGAAATTTGAGGACCTGGTGTAGGGTCGAAGGTACAACTCTCATGTTGTGGATCCATAGCCTTCCAAAAAGGGCATTGTATCTCATATCGCCTTCGATCACGTGAAACATTATTTCCTGGATGGTTTTGGCCACGTTTATTGGTAGGATTATCTTGCCTTTGGTGGTTTCACATGCCATATTGAATCCGTCTAGAACTAGAGTCGCGGGTACGATCTGGTCCTGCAGACCGAGCTGTTCCACGACCTTCAATCTGATGATGTTGGCCGAGCTACCTGGGTCGATTAACACACGCTTAATTTTAATTTTATTCACGAGTACATATATTACCAATGCATCGTGATGTTGGGCATATTTCGATATGTGTTGATATTACTTTACCCATGTTTTAACCGTTTTTTGATGCTATTTGATCTTTAAAATGCCCAACATGGTATAATTATTGGTTTTATGACTAATTAAGTTATGTGTGACGATTAAAGGTGTTTGGAGTGCAAAATATGAAGAAAAGGTGGTCTAGCCAGAGGAAGAAGGGTTGGATGCGTCGCATCCAACCTAGAAAAACATCATCCTTCGTGCAACCTTAGTAGTGAACTCGGCCCATAGCGTCCGCCATAGCATCCGAGACTGGGAAGTAGAAGAAAAGGTGGATGCGTCGCGTCTACCCTCATATGCAAAGTTAAAAAATGGAGGACGAGGTGGATGCGACGCATCCACCCCAGCATCAATCCCTGTAGCCAAGTCGGATTAGGAATCAGAGAACTTTGGCCCACGACTTTTGTACGCAATATATAAGCCAAAAAAGCCTCCTTTAGGTTATCTAACATATTGGGAAGGAGGAAAACACAAGCACAGAGCCTNGAGCCGCCGTGGAGGCCGGAATTCATCAAGTTCCATCTTTCTCCCACCAAACTTTGTAATTTTTATGTTTCTTTGCATGATTTATTGTTTGGCTACCATGTCTATGTTGAGCTAAACTTCACGTTCTAGGGTTGTGGTTCTTTCATGACTATTATTATTCGGATATTAATTTTGCCTTGTTGATTTATCATATTGGTTTATTTATTCAATCTTGTGCTTAATTATTTAATT
>AWOL01S0021747.1:0-22392 GCA_000715115.1 Nicotiana otophora | reverse complement strand
AACTGTGCATTGCCCTTTGGGGAAAAATATTTCAAAAAAATAAATGGTGTATTAACTTGTGCAGTGATTGTTNTTGAAACTGTGCATTGCCCTTTGGGGAAAAATATTTCAAAAAAATAAATGGTGTATTAACTTGTGCAGTGATTGTTAGTTATTTTGCTCCATTATTTGGAAAGAAATCCATTGTGTTTAAGCCTTCATTACTAATGAATTTAAAGCTATAATTTCAGGAATATTTTGTATATTGATGTTGTGAGTGGTTGAAAGTACTAATGAATCTATATATGGTATGAAAGGTTATGAGATAAATGCATTTATATTTCCATTTCCCTTATATAAAAAAAATATTTTTGGGAGTATCATTAGCTAGCCGAGGAAGGGTGGGTTGTAACGGCCCACATCCGAAACTACATGTGCCGGTGTAGGAACGGATTGGGATTATTCCCCTTAATTTGGATGAGATTGAAGTGTTGAGATTATTCCCCTTAATTGGGATGAGATTGTTGTTGGCCTTGGATTGGAAGTCGACTCACACATCATATGTGGGGAGACATCCTAGCCAATCGGGTAGAGATCGAATGCCATATCGCGCGCAAGGTGGTTCCTCCTTATTATTATATATTATTCGCACCACATGTCGATCCATATTCATTTGTGAGCATGGTGATTCGTGGAGAAGAATGAAGAATGATATAGTGGAGTATGTGACTCGGTGCTTGAACTGTTAGCAGGTGAAGTACGAGCATCAAAGGCTGGGAGGTTTGTTTTAGAGACATGAGATTCCTGAGTAGAAATGGGAGCGTGTTACCATGGACTTTGTTGTTGCGCTCCCATGGACTTTGAAGAATTTTGATGTTATTTGGGTGATTTTTGACCAATTCACTAAGTCCGTACATTTCAATCCGGTGGTGACTACCTATTCTTTAGAGCTGCTGGCTGAGATCTATATCTGCGAGATTGTTCTCCTTCTCAGTGTGCCACTGTCCATTATTCTTTATCGAGGCACACAATTCACATCAGAATTTTGGGGAGTAATGCAGTGAGAGTTAGGCACACAGGTTGAGTTGAGCACAACATTCCATCCCTAGATGGACGGACAGTCCTTGCGCACCATTCAGATTTTGGAGGATATGCTACGCACTTGTTTTATAGATTTTGGGGGTTCTTGGGATCAGTTTCTACCACATGCAGAGTTTGCCTACAATAACTGCTAACAATCAAGTATTCAGATGGCTCCTTATGAGGCCTTATATGGGAGGCGATGTCATCCTCTAGTTGGTTGGTTTGGGCCAGGAGAAGCTAGGTTGTTGGGTACTGATTTTGTTCAGGATACCATGGAGAAAAACTAATTGATTCAGGATCGTATGCACCCGTGGCCTCTGCCTAGCCTAGCCAGCCTATGCACCTGCGGCCTCCTATCGCTTCTGCGACTTTGCACCTGCGGCCCCATTCTCGCATGTGCGATCACACCAGGCATCAGATTAATTCAGCCAAGTTCTAAGTCCAAATTTAATCTGAAATCAATTGGAATCTCATTCGAGGCCCTAGGGACCCCATCCAAACATACCAACACATCCTAAAACATGATACTAACTTAGTCAAAGCCTCAAATCACATCAAACAACATATAAAATACGAATCGCACCCCAATTCAAGCCTAACGAAACTAATGGATTTCCAACTTCTTAAACCAATGCCGAAAGCTATCAAACCAACTTCGGTTGAACTCAAATTTAGCACACAAGTCATAATTGACACAACAGACCTATTCCAATTTCCAAAACCAACTTCCAAGCCCGGTATCAACAAAGTCAACTCTCGGTCAAGTGTCTCAATCTTTCAAACCTTCGACTTTCCAACTTTCGCCAATTCAAGCCAAAATGACCTATGGATCTCCAAATCAATATCCAGACATACTCCTAAGTGGAAAATCACCATACGGAGTTATCGAAACCCTAAAAACTCCATTCCAGAGTCGTTTACACATAAGTCAACATCCAATAAATGCTTTTGACTTAAGCTTCCAAACTTGGGAGTAAGTGTCTCAATTCATTCTGAAACATCCCCGGAACCAAACCAACCACCCCGGAAAGTCACATAACCATAAATGAATATAGAATAAGCAATAAATGGGGGAAAGGGGATACAATACTCAAAACAACCGGTGGAGCCGTTGCATTCTCCCATTCTTAAACAAACGTTCATCCTCGAACTAGTTTAGAATCATACATGGAGTCTCAAATAGGTGTGGATAGATGCTCCACATCTCCCTCTCGGTCTCCTTAGTAGCCTCTTTGACTGTCTGGACTATCCACCAGACTTTCACTGAAGCTATATTCTTTGATCACAACTTTCAAACTTGCCGATCCAAAATGGCCACTGTCTCCACATCATAAGTCAAATCCTCATATCACTGAACTGTGCTGAAATCCAAAACATGTGACAGATAAACATAATACTTTCGGAGCATGAAAACATGAGACACTAGGTGAACACTGATAGGCTAAGCGGCAATACAAGACTTTCGGCCACCTCTCCAATCTTCTCAAGCACCTCAAAATGGCCAATATACCGAGGGCTCAACTTGCCCTTCTTCCCGAACCTCATCACACCCTTCATAGGCGATACTCTAAGAAATTCCTTCTCTCCCACCATATGAACAACATCACGAACCTTCCAATCATCGTAAATCTTCTGTCTAGATTGTGCTATATGAATACGATCCTGAATTAATTTGACTTTCTCCATGGCATCTTGAATAAAATCAGTACCCAACAACCTAGCCTCTCCCAGCTCAAACCAACCAACTAGAAAATGACATCGCCTCCCATATAAGGAGCCATCTGAATACTCGATAGAGAGTTCACTCTAGCCTCCATAGTGGGAAACATGTAAATAGCATACTTGGACAGGTGCGCGAATCTCATATAGTACTCCCACACACTCAGGCTACCTTGCCTCAGGCTCTCAAACTCAGTGTCACAGGCTGCCTTAGTCTCGGCAGGCAAGAAATTATCAATGAAGTCATCAATATACTTACCCCACTTCGCCGGAGGACTTCTCCCACAGCTCAAACCAAGAATATGCCAGCTCTTTCAGGCGGTAGGAGGCCAACTCCACTACCTCTAACTCAGTAGCATGCATAACTCCGAGATTCCCGTGAACATTGGCAGATCTAACTGAAGAAACCTGTTCACCCTGGAACTAGCAGAATCCCCATGTTTGCTGGAAGAAGTAGGTGCAGTATTCTGCCTTTGGGTCTGAGAAGCCACTATCCGAGCCAACAGCTGTATGGCTCCCTAATGGTCCCCATCAGATACACCAGGACCAGAAACTGGGGTTGAAGGTGGATCTCGAATATCAGTTAGAGGAATCGTTGCACCCTCAGTAGGTGTAGCAACTGGTGCAGTCTCAGTAGGAGTAGTAGAATCAGGCAGTGTAGTAGTTCGGGGATTATCCTCACCCTTAGTGTGCTCACCCGCATCACCATGTATAGGATCGACCCCCACTCCTGGGCTGACATTGGCTCTCTGGCCAGTTCTTGCCTTCTTCTTAAGCGCCATGTACTGAATATTAGAGCAGTACACGAGTTAAAGGAGGAACGGTCTTACAATAAGCTTTATCACACGATCTAGAACATCAAAGAAGGGTAACATTCCTAAATGTCCAAGTAGCCTCCCCATTATAGATGTGGCCGACAACACACCGATAAGAAGGACTCTACTACACACGGCTCCGAGACATCCTAGGACACTTTAAAGCCATAGGCTATCATACCAAGTTTGTCACGCCCCTAACCCAGAGAGCGCGACCGGCGCTCAACCGAGTGAACCCAGTTAGGAAAGACTGTTAGATACTTTCTACCCAAACGCACTCATGATTAAAGAGAATACATATCTTCATTAATTAGACAATAAAGAGATTATGTATATAATACCAAATCGTTGCCATTAGTTACTTCATTTTAAAGCCTCAAAATACAAACATTTTCATGGTTTGAAGTGGAACAAGTGATTCAAACACAACATAACTTGTTTGACTTTCCAAATACACATATACAACTCACACTATGTCTACAGAGCATCTCATAGATACAAAAGAGTACTATGATAGTGCTGACGACAAGGCCCCGACTATACCTCAAACATAATACATGAGGAACAAAAGATACATGACCCCGAAATGAAGTGGGCTCACCAAGTCTGCTGGGAAGAGGGTGTACCGCTATCACTGATAAATGCCACCTGTTGTGGAACCACCTGCATCCATTAAAGATGTAACGCCCCCGACAAAAGGGATGTTAGTATATATGGAATAGTACTAGTACGTATAAGTAAACACCCTTTCAATAGAATGAGTAATAATACAAGAAGGAAAAATCATAAAATCAATGGAAGCTTCAAACAATACCAAAACATCAAGTTAAGAACAAGATAAGTTTTCAAGTAAATTTCCATATTTTAGTTTGGGACATCTTTAGTAATGATATACCACCATTTACAATACCACCAAACTTTTAGCTTAAAGTCCGATCACGACCCGATCGGCTAGGACGTCTCATCCTAGACATCAACCACAATCACAATTTAAATTACAACTTCTATCACAATCACCACCATGTGTGTGACATGGCGTCCGATCACAACCCAATCGGCTAGGCCGTCTCACCACAATGTTGTGTGGATCGACATCATCCTTTTCTATCAATCATCTCGTCCCAATTAAGGGGAATAATCACAATCCACTCTTACACCGACACGTGTAGTTTCGGGGTTAGGTTATTTCAACCTACCCTTCCTCGGTGACTATCGATACTCCCAAAATGTTTATTATAAAAAAGGATTTTCAGCTCATTTCATACTTCTTTTACATATTTTCATTTCATTGGCACTAGTTGCCACAATTGTAATATCATTCTTGGCACGTTGGCCATATTTCATATTTCATGCTCACCTTCTTAACTTTCAAACATCATAATCATCAACAACAACAAGGCTTTTCAAATCAAGACTTTAAGTACATATGTAAGCAATTAAGAGTCTTAGGCATATAGAGAGTTTTCACACAATTTGCCACAATAGCTTTTATTTGAACTTGACTTGAAGTCGTAATATTTTTAATACATAGCCCATACTTTGAACACATCCTCAAATGATAACTCAATATGATAAAAGCATTGGAATACATATTGAATATATATCTTTCAACACAAGCTTATTCGGAATAGCCAATTTTCTAATGAACAACTCGGGACTTGCATAAATTAGATGAACACTATGGGATTCAATTCTAAGAGAGGATTTTAGCCAGCATACCTCACTTTGAGCTTCCTTAAATTCCATAAATCTTAGCAACTTCAAACTATTTAAAAACATAACAAAATTAAACCATAATTAGGAAGAATTTCATGGTTCAGCTCATTTGAGCTTCATCAAACACTATGTGTGCAATTTAGCTACGAGGCTCTTCTACAAGATTTCCTCCACTCTGTAACTCATTCTTTACCAATATGAGCTCAACAATCTTCCCACAAACCTTATTGGTACATGCATGTGTAAATAATACTCTCACACCCAAGAATCATACTCCCAATCACCCATCTCCAACCAAACACTCGAAATTGAAGACTAGGGTTAGAACCTTACCTCTTGGATGAAGATCTTATGAGCTTTCTTGTTGAATTTCAGGGCATGAGCAAGATTTCGATGAACAATTAGCTAGGTCTTCTCTTTCTCTCTCTAAGACACTCTCACCTCTCTATAGAAATATTAGATTTTCCTCTTCAAAGTGACCCTTTAGGCCTATTTATCGAAATAGGGTCGGGTTATAAAATAAGAATTTTGGACCCTCCGATTCAAAATATAAGATCACAGAGTGGACCCCAGAACTGATGTGCAGCCTGCAAAATGGACTGTAGAATTAATCTCCAAAAACTAGGTTGTTTCAGGTTGGATCTGCAGCAGGTATGTGGTTCGCAAACCAGTTCTGCGGCCGCAGAGTCACCCAACAAAATTCTTTACACAAAATATGCGACGGAAGTCTGGACCGCAGAATGGGTTTGCGATCGCATAATTGACCGCAAAATATCATCCAAATTCTGCCCAGTTTTCTGCTTCACTCTGCGGTAATTCTGCGGCCGCATTATGGGTCGTAGAGCTGCCCTATTCTACAAAAATGTTTCTTTAACTCCCCAACACAATGTTCAACCCAAAAAGTCTGTATCGCGGCGAGCTTTCGAGTTGCGAAGAATCTCTACAATCATCAGCACATAAGTCTACCTCAGCAAAACGAAATCCCGGGTTTTAGGTAAAAACATTTACGTGGCCTTACATTCTCCCCCCGCTTAGGATCATTCGTCCTCGAATGAGGGTCAAAATTCGTCATTAGAATCCACTATGGCCCAACTATTATCTCACATACCAGTCATAACGGATATTGACTAACTCCAAAAATTTGCAAACCTTTCACCAGAGTTTCCCATGTAACTGGGCCTATCAACCTTCCAGCGAATCCCAAAAACCAATCATAATTAAATATACATAATCCAACGATGCAACATAATATGAAACAACACCAACCGCGGCCTCATAAGCAATATATTACCAGAAAGGGAATACTCTGAGCATAAACTGTACAAGTGATACACAATCCATAGGAAAATATTTCATAGAAACGATTACATAGTTATTCTAACAAATGAGAGTACTTCTTCTTCATCTCTTTCTCAGTCTCCCAAGTAGCCTCTTCAACCTTTTCGCCATAACACTTTCACGGAGCTATTTTCTTTATTTTTTAGCTTTCGGACTTGCCTATCAAGAATGGCAACTGGAATTTCTTGATAATCAGTTCTTCATTAACCTCAATAGTCTCAAACGGAACAATGAGTGTTGGGTCTCCAACTACTTTTTTCAACATAGACACAATAAATACCGGGCGCACTAGTAACATCTCATGTGGTAGCTCAAGTTTGTACGCCACTTGACCAATCCTCTGAATGATTCTTTATGGTCCGATATACCTCGGACTCAATTTCCCTTTCCTACCAAACCGCATTATACCCTTCAGGGTGAAACCTTCAAGAATACCCAATTATCTTCTTTGAACTCCAAATCCCTACTCCGAACATCCGAATAGGACTTCTGACGACACTGAGCAGTTTTCAATATCTCCTTAATGATCTTAACCTTCTCCATAACCTGATACACGAGGTTTAGTATCATCAACATATAAGTCTACCTTAGCACCACGAAATCCCGGGTTTTAGGTAAAAACATTTACGGGGCCTTACATTGCCTAGCTTCACATGTCCAAAAATGAGAGAAAACTTGAAGCCCTCGTTTAAATCCTTCTGTCATGGCATCTCGCATCTGCAGACTCATAATCTACACCTACAGTTCTACTTTTGCAGAAAATCCTTTGCTTCTACAAAGTCCACTAGAAACCCGACCTGCCACTTCTATGGCCCAATCCTGTTTTTGTAGTCCATCTTGCTCTTCTGCGCGTCCTCACCTGTGAAATATATACGCATCTGAGGTCCCCAGTCCTTGCACTCCAAATCCACTTATGTGGAAACTCTTATGCACATGTAGTCCCGCAGATGCACCTCGCACCTGTGGCCATTGCCCAACCTAGCCAGCCCCTGCACCTGCGGCCTTCTGTCGCTTCAACGACTTCGCACCTGCGGCCCCATTCTCGCAGGTGTGATCACACCAGACATCGAAAATATTCAGCCAAGTTCCAAGTCCAAAACCAATCCAAATTCAATCTGAACCTCATCCGAGGCTTACGGGACCCCATCCTAATATACTAACACATCCTAAAACATGATATAAACTTAGTCAAAGCATCAAATCACATCAAGAAACATCAAAAATATGAATTGCACCCCAATTCAAGACTAACGAAACTAATGGATTTCCAACGTCTAAAACCAATATCGAAACCTATCAAACCAACTCCTATTTATCTCAAATGTTGCACACAAGCCGTAAATGACACAATGAACTTAATTCAAGTTCTAAAACAAAAATTCGAACCCAGTCGCTCAAACTTCTCAACCTTCCAAACCTTCAACTTTTGCCAATTCTAGCCAAAATGACCTACAGACCTCCAAATCAATATCCAGACATACTTCTATGTCCAAAATCACCGTACAGAGCTATGAGAACCATACAAACTCAATTCCAGAGTCATTTACATATTAGTCAACATCCAACAAACTCTTTCGACTTAAGGTCCCAACCTTGGGACTAAGTATCCCAATTCATTCCGAAATAGCCCCGAAATAAACCAACNACATTAGTCAACATCCAGCAAACTCTTTCGACTTAAGCTTCTAACGTTGGGACTAAGTATCCCAATTCATTCCGAAATAGCCCCGGAATAAACCAACCACCTCGGCAGGTCACATAATCACAAATGAATATAGAATAAGCAATAAATGAGAGAGCATCACTACAATACTCAAAATGACTGGCCAGGTCATTACATGGGGCAAGGACATATGAGAGAGTAGAGAGTAAAAAGGGAAAGGGCCTACTGGTCAATGAGGGAAATGAATTAGGGTTTGGGTAATCGAGGGTTGATCTCTAGGGTTAATGGTGGGGGGGGTGAAATCCGGGCCGTTGGATCATTAGATCAGTGACCTCGATAAATTGGGGATTTAAATGTTTTAATAATATTTTTATAGAAAATACAGGAACCGTTGGATCTGTGTGATCCAACTGCGATGATAAAATCTGATGGAAAGTTTAAATAAAAAGAAAAATGAGGATAAAATGTGGACCGTCGATGGCTTAAATCGACGGCCCAAACCTTTTTGTGTTTATTTTGTGAGTGTGGGAGATGATCTATGTGGCACGATTTGATTGGCTTAGAGAGCAGTTCATGGATTGCCAACATGGGTTGGATCAGGTCATTTGGACTGGGTTAGGTGGGGGGAATTGGGAAAAATCTTGGACTGGTTTTAGTTTTATAGATAGCAATTTGTATTTAATTGTGCAATTACAATCATAGCCATTTAGTCTTTAATGATTTAAAATTAATCAATTCTAATAAAATGTGATTGAAAATATACTCATCCAATACACCACTAATTACTGTAATTAACTAATTACTTATTAAAAACATTATATTCTAAATTGGAAAACTATTTTTGGATTAATTCAGAGAATAAACGAGTTAATTAAGAACCAAAGGTTAATTTATTAAAATAATTGTAAAACTCATGTTTTTAAATATAGAGGTTATTTTAATTATTCGTTTAGTAAATTATACTACTAGACAAGTTGCCTAGTAGCTATATTTTTAATAATAAAAAGAAAAACCACAAAGTAAGAGTATAAGTAAGAGGGCCAAAAGCTACAGTAGTGGTGCCTCTATACCTTGGCTATATAATCATCCATGTGCGCCTCCATTGCCGTATGATGGCAGCCTCGTGATGAGGCATATGTTGTGGCTACCGGCAAAGTCTCACTAGGGAGAATGATCTCATGGCCGTTTGGATATTTCCCAAAGGCATAGGGCATATAGCAAACACTTACTGAGCTAGATATTGGTGCAGACCTTATCTCTCCAATCTCATTCTCTAGTTTCGGGTGTTATCTGCTTTTTATCTTACAGCTGCAATGATATTGGTGCAGACCTTATCTCTCCAATCTCATTCTCTAGTTTCGGGTGTTATCTGCTTTTTATCTTACAGCTGCAATGATATTGGTGCAGACCTTATCTCTCCAATCTCATTCTCTAGTTTCGGGTGTTATCTGCTTTTTATCTTACAGCTGCAATGATATTGGTGCAGACCTTATCTCTCCAATCTCATTCTCTAGTTTCTTGTAAATTTACAAAGGCATTAGATTCATTGAATGACAACCTCATCTACTAGCAAGCATGTAAAAAATACAAACTAGAACGAACTAAGTACTCTATGACCATCATAGAGTTTATAGCATGCCCTTTCATGATATTACATATGGTGATGCTAATAAAATGGAAAAATATAATGATGTAGAAATAAGAGTCTTGCCCTTTCTTCTCTAATCTTGTGAACTCTTCAGCTTGTAGAACCTTGTCTTCTTCATCAACCCTTTTCAAAAATGTCTTCAAACTTTATCATTTCTTCTTAGATCGATTGGACTTATTGGACCTTGTGGAGGTGGTAGGGGCAGCCACCTTTTTCTTTGCAACCCTCATCGGAAGTTGCCTAATGGAATCCCCCTGTGTCACCTTACCATTCGAACTATGTTGCCTCTCATGTGTCTTCTTCTTAATTTTGTTGGAACTACTTCTCAAGTGTCTTGGAGAATGATCTCCTTACCTAGCTAGATTGGGAAATGATGCATCTAGAGGTTCTTCCTCTTCCCCTTCTTCATAGAAACCTTAGCCCATATCCGCACCAAATGCTTCAATAGGATTGTATCCGAGCATTAGTGCTCCTTGCTCGTTCCGCAGATTGTCAAGAGATCTCAAGGTGTCCATATCATGAGAAACCAGAGCATGGAGGATATTTGTAGCTGTCAAATTGTATTTTGCAGCCATTGCATTGGTACTTCCAGTTGCTACTGCCTTGTGCATCGGCAAAATTTCGATCTCCTTCGAAGATGCTGCATTATTGAGTTTTTGTTGCTGCCAGGAAGGTACAAAAACAACAATATTTGGACTCAAACCTCTCTTCTTTGGCACACTATTTGTAGAATTAGAAACCTGCTCTCTTTGTACCTTTGATGCCTGGTCCTTTGATGGAGGATGCTATCTGCATAATCTTCTTCCTCCTCTTCAACTTTCTCAGCCCAAGTATTGTGATTAACAATAATTGCACTTGTCGCACCTTGTAGATCCTTAGAGCTAGTCATCCCATTTGTACAATTTGATTATGAAAGTGATGCCATACATTTCTCTACATGTTGTTTTTTTCCTGTAGATATCAATTGCTGCCCCGAATCACTTCTTTGCCCATGAAATGACTCCATAGATTATCAAGGAACCTAATGAACCGACGTATTCAAAGTAACCAATGGAGCCTTAATCATTGGAGTTGTATCCATCAACATAGCTGCCTAGGCATCCTTCACCATTTTAAACAAATCTGGATTGGAGATATGGAGATTTAGTGTAGCCACAGTAGGTACTTCACTTGCCTCACCAGTGTGATCATCAACAGTTACGATATGAAGTCGAGCACCTATTCCATTTGAATTTTTCTACTACTTTTCGTATACTATAAAGTTGGTTTTTCTAGATATTGATCTTGCCTCATCATCCACCTATTGCAAATCCTTCCCAATTTTCTGTTCTGCACTATCGTACTCATTAACCAATGCATCAAAAGAGTTTGCTTGGTGATCGATTGACCACCGCCCAAGATCGATCAGCTGCAATTTTGTTCGATTGCCCATCTTTGTGCAATACCGCCCTAACACCTGAAGCATCTGCCCTATCCAAGGAAATTACACCTTCAAAACCATGCCCCTCATCATGTACAACAGTAGCACATGCTAGTTTGTCGTGACCAGCAGTAATTTGTTTTGTAGCTGTCTTTTTACCAGATATTGTAGTCCATCCTTCCTCCATATTTTCCTACTTGTTATTTCCCAAATCATAGGCATTCAATTGAGTAATAGGTCCATTAACATTCCTAGTAGAATCAACATTGCTACTGGAATTTCCAGCTACTTGAACACCTTCATGTCCAGTATTTTTGCCTTCCTGTTGCATCAAAATGCTAGAACGCATCTTAGCCTCTATTTCCTTAATGTTGCATGATTTCCCAGCTTCAGCATGTACTTTGTTAAGTGCATTTGATCTATCAGCAGCCACCTCCAAAGCATCAATAGTGACAAGCGCCTGCTCACCAGATTTACCAGCTGCTTTCAATGCAACATCAGCCTTATAATTTGATCCTACAGTAACCTGGCCTTGCTCTTTATGTCCAACTGTTGTAGTATAGGCCTTAGACACCTCCACCTCTCCATCAGTCACATATACAATAGCACCCTCTACTTGAGCGTCACAATAGTTGTATTTTATAAAGAAGCACACACAGCTTGGTAAATCATCGCTAAAGCAGTAACAGCAGGGATATCACTAGGGAGTTTAGCTTTCTTAGCAATTTTCTGTTGATCCCTACTCACTTGCCCAGTTTCTAGAGCATCCATCTTACCAATCATAACTCCTTGCTCCACCCCTTGTTGTTTATTATCACTAGTATCTTGATTCAAAATAGCACCACTACCAAAAGGACCAGCAGCCTGCACGATACCAATAGTCCCATTCAAAGTAGGATTAGAGTTAACATTTTTCCTTTATTGATTCTGCCTCCTACTCGTGTGCTAACCTATCAAGCGTACCATCACCTAGCACATCTGTAGGTTTTGAAAGAGAAAGATTTTGTTGTTTCTTGGCATTAAAATATCTCTTGCATCACCCTGCAACGGTTTTACAGCTTGATCACCTTCTTCGACTGTTTAATCCCCAACTTGAGTAGATTGCATCTTTCCTTTTAGCAAACGACATGGAACTTCTTCATGTACTTGATACTTACAGTGGCAGAAATACGCATGCAAATTATCATAGACAATTGTTTGGAACTCCTCAATAATCTTTCCAATTGTGGCATCAATGTATTGAAGCCTCGCCTTCCCTGGATGTTTGTCCAAGCAAATTCAATATCTATAACTCGCACCGAAATATATCAAATCAATTCGGAATGACGTCAAATTTTGCATGCAAGTCTCAAATGACGTAAAAGAGCTAATTTAACTCTCTGAATTGTAATCCGAGCCCCATATCAACAAAGTCAACGCTCGGTCAAATCTCTTAACCTTCCAAAACTTCAACTTTCCAATGTTAGCCAAAATGCTTCAAATTATCCTACGTCCCTCCAAATCCAAATCCGGACGTACGCCTAAGTCCAAAATCACTATACGAAGTTATTGGAATCATCAAAATGCCATTTCAGAGTCGTCTATACAAAATTCAAACTCCGGTCTACTCTTACCGTTTAAGCTTCTAAATCCTAACTGCAACACACACGCTAGTCATAATACATAATGCGAAGCTGCTCGAGTCCTTAAACCGGCAAACATGGCACTAATTCTTAAAAAGACCAGTCAGGTCATTACCTTCTCCCCTTCTTAAACAAACATTCATCCTTGATTGTGCCAAGAATCATTTCAAAGTTATCAATCACTAAGTCAACAAACCATACATACACCCGTGGGTGACCCCACGGCACCCCAAATCCACGTAAGCCCGATAACACCACCTCTACTGATGGTTTTTCCTTCCATCAATACCAATAGGCCTTAGAAGAACATTTCTCACCATCCGGTTGTATCCACAAGACCTGATTGCTACATCAACACACAGTATCAGCCTCAACCAGCTGCAATAACCTATGTATACACTCACCAGATACAAACACATGACCTAACACACTACACATATGTCCATAACAACATTTCTAATCACAATAGTCATCCATACTCAAAGCTAGCACCGACAAGTAACCTCATATAAGCTAGAACCCTATTCTAAACCTCCACAACACCGACAAGGATGCAAGAAGCATGAAGAACCATGATTATTCACTCAAATAAAAAAGTCACACCCAACACCACTTGGGCACATACCTCGCAAGCTATACCCCAATAAGCACAACATGAATATGACTGAATATACAAGGGAACACATGAAAAAACTATCAAATAAGGCCGACTGACACAACTCCCTATCAGTAGCATACTACGAATTAATTCCACAAGGGAGAATCAAAGTATACGCACAAAGCACAAGGATATAGTCCTAATATAACTTTACCACGGCACGCAGCCCGGCCCAAACATAACAAATCTCATGGAAACATAAGGATCCCATCCTCAACTCTGATTTACAAGTAGATTACACATCAAACCAATCGAAACCTTCCACTAATTCAATTTTCGCTAGCAATGTCACAACACATGCTGATCTCCCATACCGGTAGAGCATCTAATTCACAAATCGTATCCAACCACCCAGAAATCACATCAAAACCTACTGTAATGGGTAATAGAAAGTCATTCCTAGTCTTCTAGCTCTCAATAATGAATAAAATAAAATGATAGACACGAGCTACCACTATAGAATCTCCCAACAAGGGTAAACACATAAGCAGAGTACCAAATTACGAAACTTACCCATATGTGAAGCAACATAGGAAGACTCACCCCGATAAGCAGAACCAAAATACATTATGAATGATGCTCCTCTATAACCAATCAAAACCATACTTGTATGACATCATCCGGTGCAGCGACCTCATCCCTATCGTAGCAAGTACATCAACAGATCGAGCCCCCCCTCTTGGGTGCCCTATACCCGTATGACCTTCACCCCAAGCTGGCGGTGCAGTGATATTAGCAACTCGAGCAGAACGCATAGCCTAGATACCCCACCGTGACACATCTGTTTGGAGTCTGGGAAAATCTCTCACTATGTGGCTAGTATCTCAACACTCAAAGAAGCCTCTCCGTTGGCGTGGCTGAGGAAGCTGTCCAACATGGGTATTCTGAGACCCATGGATATCTGAAGCACCGTGCAAAGCCTAAAGTGAAAACTGAATGGACTGACCCACAAACTGCTACCATGGCGTACCTTGCCTCCGAAATAAAGCCTAGTATATCTTCTTGGTCTGCGAGGCCTCTTAGCCTCCCTACCCTCTCTCTCCTAAACCCGTATGTCCTTTCCCTCCTAGTCCCGCATGCCCTCTAGTCGATGAGTGATCTATACCACCTGCTGAAATGGAACATTTGACTCCAACTCTCGAGCCATGCTTAAACGGATATCATGGTTGAGCCCCTCAACGAACCTTAAGACTTGCTCTCTAACTGTAGAAACCAAAGAAGGTGCATGTCTGGACAAATGACTGAATTTGATGGCATACAGTGACACTAACATAGTGCCCTGGCAGAGCTGCTCAAACTACACGTGCCAGGCATCCCGAAGAGTCTGAGGAACATATTCCCTCAAGAAGAACTCTAAAAACCGATCCCATGTGAGTGAAGTTTCCTCGGACATGCTACCCAACCCGTACGTTCACCACCATTGATATGTCGCTCCCTTAAGCTGGAACATGGTAAAAACAACCCCATTCATCTCCACAATACTCATGGTATGGAGAAAATGCTGGCACCCCTCTAGGAAACCATGTGCATCCTCTAAAGCCCAACCACTGAAGGTAAGAAGGTAATACTTCTTGAACCTTGCAAGTCTAAGTTGTTCTTCCTTAGATGTTGCTACCCTAATCATGGGCTGAACTAGAAAACCTGGCTGCACCGACACCACACCCGAAACCTGACCAATGTGAGTCCGCTGCTCTAAGGTGTGGGCGGGGGAGTTTGAGCTCCCCCCCCGATCTGTGAAGTAGCTGGTGCAGCCGGAATCAACCCTGCCTGAGCCAATGTACCAAACATGCTCAGGAACTGTGCTAAGGTCTCTTGAAGTTCGGGGGCAACAACAGGCACCTCCGGTGCCTGTCCCCCAACAGGAGCTACTGGCAGCTCCTCAACTGCTGCTCTGATAGGGGTTCTAGCTATAGCACGTGCTCCTTCTCGGCCTCTGTCTCTTCCCCTGCCCCGACCTCTAGCAACAGCGGCTTTGGGGGCAGGGTCATCAGTAACTCCAGTTTGTGTCCTCACCATATGTGAGAGAATAGAATTACAAAGGCTCAAACTCTGAGTTGTCTCACTCGACAAGAAACTCAGCCAAATTCTAAGTTGGCTAGTGACTTTATTCTTCCCAACATACCGTAATCAAATCTGATAGCCCTTATTCTAGGTCTAATAACATTATCTCATCTAGCATAAGCTGCTCGACCGACATGCCACACCAGCACTACCTTGATCCACATTAAGTGCAACCCGTGCACCAAATAGGTAACATCTCGAATGTACTCAATAATGGATAGAAAAACAAATCAGAGAACTCTCCCGCAAACTGAACAAATACCACTACAAGGCACAATTCTAAGAACCTGTCACATAAAGGAGGAACAATATACATGCAATAAGAAAAGGGATCATATTCCAACCGACTTTAATGCGATGCATGGCCCAATCTAGGCCTTGCTGGTGTTATGGGATATATCCCTCAAGCATAATATATGTAAGCATGCATGAGGCATATGACATGTGGCAACATCATATGGACTAAAGAAATCATAAAGGAAACTACAAACAAAATAACAAACGTAATCTGACGCTCGTTGTCCATAAGTTGGACAGAGGAGCCTATCACCATTTTACGGAAAAACTAAGTATGTACATGAGATACTAAGATAAAGTAACTCATTATGATCCTCTATTATCAATTTAGAACCAAGGAACTCAAGATTTGTCAAACTCTTCGAATTTCCAAAAATTTCGGTAGAGTTTCCCCTAAAACTTAATGATCCCCTAAAACAACAGCAAGAACCGTAATATACACGGGAATGGATACTCAGCCAAGATGATAATATCGAACTAAAGGAGATCCAGTTATCTATAATAGTGTCAAACGATTGACAAAACAGAATTGTGAATGTAATGTCGACTCATAGTGGCTAACATGTGACATGAAAGTCTAAATACGATATAGGAATAATCTAAGCATCAACACATGATAATTAAACTTATGTAATCTTAAATGAATCTATTACGATTATATGGGGTTTAGGTATAGATAAAACATCAAAGGAACGGAACAAACGAAAGTCTAGATGGCATAGGCCAAATGGGGATTTGCCCTTTTGCTCTTGTTGCGTTTTGAAGTTCCAACCTAAACTATTTCCTTCCAAAATTCACATGTGGAATTTGATAATATACAAGGATGCAATACATGCTGATATTTCCCTTGAAAAACCCTATAAGATCAAGAATAAAGGCTAGAACATAGCTAAACCAAATCATGTCGAAAACAAAATGAAAACCCTACAAACCTCTTATGTTCTTACTTCCAAACCTTGTTCCCTTTTATCCACACCTTACTTACACTTGTATAAGTAAAATACAAAGGTGAAAAGCTTCCTTAACTATGAAGCTCTTTCCAAAAAATGAGTTATAAGGAGAAAGGGGGATGGCAAAGTCTTACCTATGTCGTAAGTATCGCGTTGATGTATTTGCGTCTTGATTTTGAATTGCGGATGATGGAATTGCTTCAAAACCCTAAGGATGTATTTAGGAGGTGTAGAGAGATTTCTTATGTCTGATTTGGGTTGAAGTGAGCCTTAGATACGAAGGCAGCAACTTTATATATCAAGATAAACTTCAACCGCACTTGTGGGTCCCAAAGGGAGCTGCTTGTGCAGTTTTGTGAAAAAGCGAATATCTGTATACTCCGATGTCGTATCGATGAATGGTTTAATGCATTGGAAACTAGACTTGTATATATTTAATTTGATGGTTGGATCACCCTGTAAATCCAATTACATTAAGAGAAAATCTCAGTAACATTAGACCTAATGTTTATGTAAAATTATCAACGTATCTTGCGACAACTTTTGTCGACTTTTGTTTCCTAACTCGTTTGACTTCAAAACATAACACATGACTATAATATGAATAAAATACCTAATAATATCACCTCTTTATCAAGTTAATCATTCTAGTATAACCCCCAAAGTACGGGTTATAGCATTCCCAACTTGGCGTTTCGATGAAACTTATTTTCTTCGATTATTATAGCTTCTAATCCTTCAAAACCTCTTGGTTCTTACAATTCACGATCTTAAATATTTGCAACCTCAAAAGTAACATGATTAACTTACATTATGTACTTTAAAAGATGATCTAATTTCCAAGTGTACATCAACTGACTTACGGTGTACTTTTACATACGAAAATATGGGGTGCAACAGTTTTACCCTTCGCTGTCGCGGAAAAGCCTTCATGATTGCGAAGAACAAATTTCACCAACTCCCTAAAACTCCTACGCGAACGCGAGACTACAGACGCGATTGTGATGACTAAATGTCCGCAGGCTTCCAGTTCGCAGATCCGTCATTGCGACCGCGATAAAAAATGTGTTCCACCGCATGACTTCACCTTCCTTCTACATGAACGTGTCCCCACACTCGCGAATGCATATTTATCTTCGCGAACGCGAAGAGCAAAAAGCCACCTGCCAGCAAAGACTCTCCGCGATTGCAACACATTCTTCGAGATCGCGAAGAGGGATAGCAGGAGCATAGAAATTAAAAGTTCCAACACATGAAGAAATGGTCTAAAACCCATTTGAAACACACCCGAAGCCCCCGGGACCATGGCCAATCACAACATCCAATCCCAACNCTTCGATGGCGTATCGATGAATGGTTTAATGCGTTGGAAACTAGACTTGTATATATTTAATTTGGTTGTTGGATCACCCTGTAAATCCAATTACATTAAGAGAAAATCTCAGGAACATTAGACCTGATCTTTATGTAAAAGTATCAACATAACTTGTGACAACTTTTGTTTCCTAACTCGTTTTACTTCAAAACATAACACATGACTATAATATGAATAAAATACCTAATAATATCACCTCCTTATCATGTTAATCATTCTAGTATAACCCCCAAAGTACGGGTTATAGCATTCCCAACTTGGCGTTTCGATGAAACTTATTTTCTTCGATTATTATAGCTTCTAATCCTTCAAAACCTCTTGGTTCTTACAATTCACGATCTTAAATATTTGCAACCTCAAAAGTAACATGATTAACTTACATTATGTACTTTAAAAGATGATCTAATTTCCAAGTGTACATCAACTGACTTACGGTGTACTTTTACATACGAAAATATGGGGTGCAACAGTTTTACCCTTCGCTGTCGCGGAAAAGCCTTCATGATTGCGAAGAACAAATTTCACCAACTCCCTAAAACTCCTACGCGAACGCGAGACTACAGACGCGATTGTGATGACTAAATGTCCGCAGGCTTCCAGTTCGCAGATCCGTCATTGCGACCGCGATAAAAAATGTGTTCCACCGCATGACTTCACCTTCCTTCTACATGAACGTGTCCCCACACTCGCGAATGCATATTTATCTTCGCGAACGCGAAGAGCAAAAAGCCACCTGCCAGCAAAGACTCTACGCGATTGCAACACATTCTTCGAGATCGCGAAGAGGGATAGCAGGAGCATAGAAATTAAAAGTTCCAACACATGAAGAAATGGTCTAAAACCCATTTGAAACACACCCGAAGCCCCCGGGACCATGGCCAATCACAACATCCAATCCCAACACACAATGCGAACTTACTCAAAGCCTCAAATCACATCAAACAATACCAAAACCATGAATCGCGCCCCAATTTAAGCCTAATGAACTAATGAATATTTCTAAATGCAAAACTAACGGCGAACAAGCCTAAACACCTCGGAATGACCTGAAAATTTCCATGCAAGTCCTTAATGAACTAAATGACCTATTCCAATTCCCGAAATAACAATTCGAGCCCTATATCAGTAAAGTGAACCCTCGGTCAAACCTATTTACCTTCCAAACTTTTAACTTTCCAACTTTTGCCTATTTATGTCAAAACAACTTACGGGCCTCCATATTCATATACTGACATATGCCTAAGTGCAAAATCACTATTCGAAGCAACCGGAACAATCAAAACATCGTTATGTGGTCATCTACATAGAAGTCAAACTCCGATAAACTCTTTCAACTTAAGCTTCTAACTTCGGGACTAAGTGTCCCAATTCACTCCGAAACACACCCGAAATCAAACCAACCATCCCGTAAATTCACGTAACCACAAATGAACATATAAGAGATAATAAATAAGGGAACGAGGCTATAATACCTAAAACAGCCGGCCAAGTCATTACATTCTCCCCTTCTTAATAAACTAACTTTGTCCTAGAACATGCAAAGAATTGTTTTGGAGACATCAAATCACTTAATGAAATCACCATACACATTCTCACGGGTGAACCCACGTCACCCCAATCTTCATAAGCCTAACAACACCACCTCAACTTAAGATTATTCTTTCCACCCATACTAATAAGCCTTAGAACCAAATTTCAACATCCAAGCATTTCACTAAAATTCCGATCTTCACATAAACACACTGTATCAACCACAACCCGCCATAAAAACTCATGCATAAATCAACAAGGTATAACCACATGACGAAACACATCACCCATCAGCCCATATCAACACTACCGGCCATAATAGTTGCCTATAATCCAACCCAGTACTGGTAACTATCTTTATATCAACTAGAACCTTGTTCTAAACCTTCTCAACCCTACTAATGATGTAGGAAACATATAAATCTCATAAATACTCACCCAATTAACATATGACACATTCACGGCCAAACTTATCACCTCTTATGACGGCGCCTATCTCACACTAGGCAAGCCGACAACCTTAATAAATCATAAATTCTTTTACGATAGAAAACATAATATTAAATTTAATAGAAAATCCCAAAAATACTAATAGAAATACATGAGCATCTAAATGATGACATTGTCTGACTGATAAAACACTTTCTGGAAATATAGAACAGTACAAATAACTAAAAGAAAAGAGAGTCAAGGTCTGCGGACGCCAAGAAGCTACCTCGATAATCTCCAACAGTTTTTCTCCGAAACCTAGTAGCTGCCGTATCCGGAAGTACCTGGATATGCACACGAAGTGCAGAATGTAGTATAAGTACAACTGACCTCATATACTTTATAAGTAACAAGATGAACCTTTGGGCTGAAAGTAGCGAGGAGCTCAACAGGTATAGTCCAATATGAAATAACAGTATAGAAATATTGGCATGTTTTCAAGTTCAACAGATAACTTAATACAAGAAAAATAAATCAACTTTGTTTGATACGAGGAATATGACATCTCTATATCTACATGCCAATGTACATGCTATATATGGTATACTACCATGGAAGCATCACGTACTCACACTCTTAGAATACTGAATCACTCAGTACTGTACATGCAGGTCTAGCCCAGGGAAGATCCATCTCTCAATATAAATATCAACTGACAGTTAGTCACTCAGTACTGTATATGGCCAATCTATCCTAGATATAAATGAAAGAAGGCAACTCCATGCACTGGGAACTCCACCTCAAATGTAAATAAATAAGGCAACTCCATGCCCTGGGAAGTCCAACCCAAATATAAATAAATAAGGTAACTTCATGCCCTAGGAACACCATTCCAAATGTTAATATATGTGGCAACTCCATGCCCCCGCAACTCTATCCCATAAATATATCTCACAATCAGGCCCTTGGCCTCACTCAATCATTAACCTCTCCAGTCTCTCGGGCTCACAATGTCATAAAAATTAGCCCGACAAAATGATATGATATGAAAATAATAGATGTGACTGAGTATAAATTAAAATTTTAAACAACTAATTTAACAACAGCGCGCCCTCTGTGGGTCCCAAAAATATCAGCACGTAGTCTAAACATGCGCTTTAATATGAGTCTCAGCTCAATTCTTTTAACATGTGGAGGATATGTGGATAATGACATGATTATTTGATTATAAATTTTCACATAATCAATTAAGTCACGATTTCTATGGTGCACGCTCACACGCCCGTCACCTCAAAACCTATCACATAACACGTAATTTCAGGAATTTATACCCTCAGAATCAAGTTTAGAAGTGTTACTTAGCTCAAACCGTGTAATTCTTTCTTGCAATATGACCTTGCCTCGCACATTGGCCTCCGAAAGCCTCAAATCTAGTCACAATTAATTCGATAAAGTCAACACAAATTATAGGAATTAATTCCATATGAAAATATAAATTTTCCAACAAAATCCAAAATTCCACTCAAAACTTGACAGTAGGGCCACGTCTTGGAACCTAACAAAAGTCACAAAATATGAACGTCCATCCAACCACGAGTCCAACAATACAAATTTTACCAAATTCCGACATCAACTCGACCCTCAAATCTTCAATTTAACCTTAAGAGTTTTCACAATTGTTTTCCAACTTAAAACACCAACTAAATGCTAAAAAACTATAGATTTGTGTAATTTGACCAAAATTGAGTTAAGAACACTTATCCCAAATCTTCCCTTGAAAATCTTCTGAAACTTACCTCTCCCCAAGTTCCATATTGTCAAAAATGGAGTATCATTTTTAGAACTTAAGTTCTGCTGCCCAGTCATTTCCTCTATGTGATCGCGGACCAACTCACGCGATCACGAATAACAATTTTTCCCTGCCAAAATTTTACCTTAAGCGATCGCAGATCCCTTCACATCATCTCGAAGCACAACTTCCTCCACCTTAGGCGATCGCGGATAGCCACACGGGATCGCATAGCAGAACACGTGAATTTTCCAGTTCCCTCCTTCACACTATGCAAACACGGCTTAATCCACGCGTTCG
>AWOL01S0021745.1:31975-46481 GCA_000715115.1 Nicotiana otophora | reverse complement strand
GGTGAGGAAGCAGTACGTGTTCTCGCCATCTGCGAAAGAATAAGAGTAGAAGAGTTCAATCAGTATTGAGAAAGCAAAATCGCACGACAGAGAAGAATAGAAGTGAAACTTGTTCCTAAACTTCATAGCCTCTGGAAGATAAGCACAGACGTCTCCGTACCGATCCTCCAGACTCTACTAAGCTTGCTCGTGAATCGTGAGACCTAGAAAACCTAGTTCTCTAATACCAACTGTCACGACCCAAAATTTCCCACCGAAGGGACCGTGATGGTGCCTAACATTTTACTTGCTAGGCAAGCCAACGCTATAAAATCATTAAACCAATTCCTTATTCACATTGAGTAATTAATAATAATTAACTAAGATGAAATATAATAAGTACGGAATATCATAAAACTATATTAATTACTTCCACCCGGATCTGGAATCACAATTCACGAGCATTTTAGAATTTACTACAAGTAATAGTTTGAAAGCAATACAACTGTCTGAATGAAAGAAACAATAGAACATAAGAGATAGATAGGAACTTCAAGGTTTGTGAATGCCGACAGATCTACCTTGAGTCTCCGGACAGCGGACCAATAGAAAAATATCGATCAACCCAAGCCGGTATCAAAATCTGCACAGACAGTACAGAGTGCAGTATCAGTACAACCGACACCATGTATTGGTAAGTGTCGAGCCTAACCTCGATGAAGTAGTGACGGGGCTAAGGCAAGGCACCCACAAATCAACCTGTACAATTTAACAACGTATATACAAATAACAGAAATGAGGAACTAAACAGGAAATGTCGGGAGGGGAACATACTGAGGGGAATACAAGATAAAGAACTATAACAGAATGATCACTGGAGCAGTCAATATACATGAATCAACAGGAATAGTGAATACAGTAAGAAAAAATGCACGGCATAACCCTTCGTGCTTTTACTCTCAATCTCACTATAAAATTAATAAAAATGGCACGACATCACCCTTCATGCATTAACACTTATATCATGCCACGACATCACCCTTCGTGCATTAACACTCACAATATGTCACAACATCATCCTTCGTGCATTAACACTCACAATATGACACGACATCACCCTTCGTGTATTAACACTCTCCCATACCATAATGCAATGCATAAATAACAACAGGGAGATAGAATAACAAGTACAAACCTTACTTCAACATTTTATTTCATAATATCAATCTCAACTTTGAAATAAAAACTCAATTATCACCAGAAGATCCGAAAACATGATAAGAACGATAAATTGAACAACACTAGTATAACGCGTAGCAATTAGGCATAGGAATGAGACAATATAAGATAAATAGAGAAATATGGGAAACAGGTAAATTGGCGGCGCATAAGTACTCGTCACGTCACATATACGCCGCTTACATGAATTTTATTTAGCAAGTAATCTAAGGTTCCTAATTCCCTCAAGGCAGGATTAGACACAACACTTACCTCGCTCCGAAGGCTACTTATTTCTCAATCCAGCTTTTCCTTTGGACTTCACCTCCAAACCACTTGTATCTATTCAAAAATGACTCAATAATATCAAATATTGCTAAAGAAATCAATTATATTATATAAATTAAATTTCTCAAAATTTTCCTCTAAAAAGTTGAAAAGTCGACCCCGGACCCGCTTGATTAAAATACGAGGTTCGGACCAAAATGCACTTACCCATTTACCTCCGAGCCCGAATATATAATTAGTTTTGGAATCCGATCTCAAATTGAGGTCTAAATCCTCAAATTCCCAAAATCCCTAGTTTCTACCCTAACCCCTAATTCTACAATGAAAACTCTAGATTTTTGGTTGAATTCTTGTAAATTGAAGTAAAATATTGAAAGAAACGAGTTAAGGAACACTTACCTATGATTTGAGAAAGAACATGTCTTTGAAAAATCGCCCTAGGTCTCCTGTCCTTTTGAAACGAGAAGAAAAATGGATTGAGTCCGAATTAAATGAACTCACTGCCCAACGACCTTCGCACCTGCAGTGCTTTGATAGCACCTGCGGTGCTTTGGTCGCATCTGCAGTGCTTTAATCGCATTTGCGCATCCGCACATGCAGACAGGACGTGCGCTTTTGCGGAAAAGGACTGGGCCAACTGGGCCGCACCTGCGGACAGGGTTCCGCTTCTGCGGAGAGAAGTCCGCATCTGCGGAAAAATGATGTCCAGGCCTGGGTCGCACTTGCGGGGCTATCGCTTNAACTGTCTCTTATACACATCTAGATGTGTATAAGAGACAGTATATAAGATGTATATATAGTATAGTATAGTATATATATAAGCTATATTCGATCCTAGGCCGGTCCTTACAAAAAGTCCGTTTAGCCCGGGCCCGTTTGGCCCGTTTAATTTGGGACCGGCCCACTCGGCCCGTTTAGGCCCGGGACCAGCCCACTTGCCAGCCCTATCTGCCCCACGTGGGAGCTGCCACTGGAGGCTCTGGCTGCTGCTCAGGTGAGGAAGCAGTNCGACCTTCGCACCTGCAGTGCTTTGATAGCACCTGCGGTGCTTTGGTCGCATCTGCAGTGCTTTAATCGCATTTGCGCATCCGCACATGCAGACAGGACGTGCGCTTTTGCGGAAAAGGACTGGGCCAACTGGGCCGCACCTGCGGACAGGGTTCCGCTTCTGCGGAGAGAAGTCCGCATCTGCGGAAAAATGATGTCCAGGCCTGGGTCGCACTTGCGGGGCTATCGCTTACACCTGCGACCAAAGGCTCGCAGGTGCAGGCACACCAGATTTGGTGCACCAGCAGCCTTGTTGAGGTTTGAACTCAACTCGTGCATAGCCTGAATAGCACCCGAGCCCTCGGGGCTCCAAACCAAACATGCATGCAAGTCTAAAAATATCATACAAACATGCTTGCACAATCAAATCACCAAAATAACACCTAGAACTACGAATTTAGCATCAATTCAAATGAAATTCTCAAGAACACTTTAAAATTTCTATTTTTTCAACTAGACGTCCGAATCACGTCAAATCAACTCCGTTTCTCACCAAATTTAACAAACAAGTCTTATATATGATAATGAATATGTACCTGGCTCCGGAACCAGAATACGGATCCGACACTAACAATGCCAAACACCAATCAATTCTTAAAAATAATTAAATTTTCAGACTTTAAATTTTCATCAAAAATTCATAACTTGAGCTGGGGACCTCCGAATTCGATACTGGGCATACGCCCAGGTCCCATAATTTGACACGGACCCACCGAGACCGTTTACCAAAAATGTTGACCGAAGTCAACTAAAATTAACTTTTAAGGCAAAAATTCTTATTTTCATTAGTTTTCAACATAAAAACTTTTCGAAACATGCCTGGACTGCACACATAAATCGAGGAAGATAAAAATGAGATTTTTAAGGTTTAAGAGCACAAATTCAAGTTCTAAAATATAAGATGACCTTTCGGGTCATCATATTCAAGAACCTGTAGAAGAATAATGTATTAATTCCTTCTGTTCTTATAGCTTTGGGTCACCCTAGGATATGATTCAACCGTCAAATTCTAATAGGTGGCCGACTATGTGTTCATGTCAAAAATAATCGATCATTGAATAACCTAAGAAACTCTTTTCTTCTTTCATTCAATCGCCCTAGCCAAGGTCTTAATTTGATAGGTTATAATTTATGACAACACGGAGCTTAAACTCACTACCAAGAGTTGATAGATTCCATCTTGATCAATCACTAATTCTACAAGTATTTAATCGTACCCAATATCCTTTCAACTATCGCCCTAGGGCCATAGGTGTCTAGTATCAAAGCACACTAAATAACTTATCAATTACTATGATGATATCAGGTCAAAGGAAACTTTTACATCACATTCTTCAAGAGAATATCCTATTGACAGTTTATGGTAATTCTAACCATTAGGAATTATCCAATGAATCGGTTCAATGATCATATCTCTATATGCATCATCTATTTATGTTATTTAATTAATGAGATCAACTAATCTTTATCACATAAAGACGATCACATAAAGACGATCTAACCGGATTACTAATGTCCAAATTAATAATCCTACGATAAAGAACAAAATTTAGATTAAATATAAGAGACTTTACTCTCATTATCATTATCTCCATCATGATGAAAAATCTCAAAATTTAATCAAGGACCTTATTAAATTAATCAAGCAATTAATAATAAATATGATAAATGAATATCAAATGCCATATATTTTTATATCAATTAACATTTACAAAAATATATTCAAATCATCAAATATGAGATTAGATCTAGGGCATATATAATATATCCCTAACAAGTTATTCTCCAAAACACTCAATACTTAGCACAGTTGATAACCTAGGGGATGAGGCTTGCAATGAGTAACTACTTAAATCAGGTCTGGCTAAACAATATCCTACACCCATTAGCACCATCACTGAACCCACACTTGGTGCATGCAATGAGAAATCAGTGGAACATGCCACCACACTTCAACCCAAAACAACCCCAGATATCCTCCTGGACATGCCCTTCTTTCCACCAGAAATGCTATCCCAACTGAACCCTATCTTCTGTCACGACCCAAAATTTTCCACCGACGGGACCGTGATGGCGCCTAACATTTCACTTGCCAGGTAAGCCAACGTTAGAGAATCATTAAACCAATTCCTTATTTCCATTCAATAAATACAATAATTAACTAAAATAAAATATAATAAGTGCCGAATATCAAAAAACTGTATTAATTACTACCACCCGGATCTGGAGTCACAATTTACGAGCATTCTAGAATTTACTACAAGTAATAGTCTGAAAGAAATACAACTGTCTGAATGAAAGACAATAGTAGGACATAAAAGATAGACGTGGACTTCAAGGTCTGTGAACGCCGATAGATCTACCTTGAGTCTTCGAACATCGGACTAGTAGCAAATCTTGATCAACTTGAGCTGGTATCAAAATCTGCACAGAAAGTGCAGAGTGCAGCAACAGTACAACCGACCCCATGTACTGGTAAGTGTCGAGCCTAACCTCGATGAAGTAGTGACGAGGCTAAGGCAAGGCACCTACAAATCAACCTGTACAATTTAACAGTGTATACGCAAATAACAGGATTGAAGAAATGAACAGGAAATGTCGGGAGGGGAAACATACTGAGGGGAATACAAGATAAAGGACTACAACAGAATGATCACTGGGGCAGTCAATATACCATGAATCAACAGGAATAGTGAATACAGTAAGGAAAAATGCACGGCATCACCCTTCGTGCTTTTACTCTCAATCTCACCATAAAATTAATAGAAACGACACGGCATCACCCTTCGTGCTTTTACTCTCATGTCATGGCACGACATCGCCCTTCGTGCATTAACACTCACAATATGGCAAAGCATCACCCTTTGTGCATTAACACTCACAATATGGCACGACATCACCCTTCGTGTATTAACACTCTCTATATGGCACGACATCACCCTTCGTGCATTAACACCCTCCCTTACCATAATGCAATACATAAATAATAACAGGGAGACAGAATAACAAGTACAAACCTTACTTCAATATTTTGTTCCATAATATCAATCTCAACTTTGAAATAAAAACTCAATTATCACTAAAACATCCGTAAACATGATAAGAATGATAAATTGAACAATACTAGCAGAACACGTAGCAATTTGACATAGGAAAAGACAATATAAGAAAAACAGAGAAACATGGAAAACAGGTTAATTTGGCAGCGCATAAGTACTCGTCACCTCACATATACGTCGCTCACATGGATTTCACTTAGCAAGTAATCTAAGGTTCCTTATTCTCTCAAGTCAGGGTTAGACACAACACTTACCTCGCTCCGAAAGCCACTTAATTCTCAATCACAGTCTTTCCTTTGGAATACACCTCCAAACCACTCGTATCCATTCAAAAATAACTCAATAACTCAATAATATCAAATATTGCTAAAGGAATCAATTATATTGCATAAATCAAATTTCCCAAATTTTCCTCCAAAAAGTCAAAAAATCGACCCCGGGCCCACTTGATCAAAACCCGAGGTTCGGACCAAAATCCTTTTGCCCATTCACCCCCGAGCCAGAATATGTAATTAGTTTTGGAATCCGACCTCAAATCGAGGTCCAAATCTCAAAATTTTCGAAATTCCTAGTTTCTACCCTAACCTAATTCTACCATAAAAACTCTATATTTTTGGTTGATAATTCAAGGAATGTAATGGGTAATTGAAAGAAAATATTTTAGAATCACTTACCAACATTTTGGGGAAGAAAATGACTCTAAAAAATCGCCTCTACCCGTTTGGTTCTTCAAATATATTAAAGAAATGGCTTAAACCCGTGCTTGATTCTGTTTTATGCACTGGGCGACAGTGTGCATCGCCTTCGCGAGGCTACTGTCACGTTCGCAAAGGGTACTGACTGCCATGCCTTCGTGTTCGCGAGACCCAGCTTGCGTTCGCTATGGTTACTCCCCCTGGCCTTCACGTTCGCGAGACGTTGCTCGCGTTCGCGATGAAGGAACGACCAACCCCCTACCCCCCAGGTCCCCACATGCTTCGCGTTCGCGTTGAGCCGGTCGCGTTCGCGAAGGGTAAATCCCCCATTACTTCATGTTCGGGGCCTGGCCTTTGCATTCACGAAGAAGAAGTCTCAGCCTCATCAGGTTACTTTTCGCGTTCGCGAGAGGACCTTCGCGAATGCGAAGAAGGATATGACAGACACCAGAATCTGCAGAAAACCAGATTTTTCCCAAGTCCAAAATATCCTGTGGCCTATCCGAAACTCACCCGAGCCCTTGGGGCTCTAAACCAAACATGCATACAAGTCTAAAAACATCATACAGACCTGCTCGCGTGATCAAATCGCCAAAATAACACCTAGAACTCTAAATTTAGTACCAATTCAAATTGAAATTCTCAAGAACACTTTAACATTTCTATTTTCTCAACTGGACGTCCGAATCACGTCAAATCAACTCCGTTTCTCACCAAATTTCACAGACATGTCTTAAATATCATAATGAACCTGTACCGGGATCCGGAACTAAAATACAGAGCCGATACTAACAATGCCAAATATCAATCAATTCTTAAAAATAAATAATTTCCAAACTTTTAGTTTTCATCAAAAATTCATAACTCAAGCTAGGGACCTCCAAATTCGATTCCGGGCATATGCCTAGGTCCCATAATTCGATACGGACCTAACGGGACCATCAAAGCACGGATCCTGGCACGTTTACCAAAAATGTTGACCGAAGTCAACTAAAATTAACTTTTAAGGCAAAAATTCTTATTTTCATTAGTTTTCAACATAAAAGCTTTTCGAAAACCTGCCCGGACTGCACACACAAATCGAGGAGGGTAAAAATGAGATTTTTAAGGCTTAAGAGCACAGATTCGTTTTCTAAAATATAAGATGACCTTTTGGGTCATCACATTCTCCACCTCTAAAATAGCCGTTCGTTCTCGAACGGACAAAGAAAAATACCTGGGCTAGTGAAAAGGTGGGGATATCTACTCCGCATATTAGACTCGGACTCCCAAGTAGCTGCCTCAATAGGCTGACCTCTCCACTGCACTCGAACTGAAGGGTAGCTCTTTGATCTCAACTGGCAAACTTGCCGGGCTAGAATTGCCATCAGCTCCTCCTCATAAGTCAAATCCTTGTCCAACTGGACAGAGCTGAAATCTAATACATGGGACGGATCGCCGTGATACTTTTGAAGCATGGACATATGGAATACCGGATGAACAACTGATAAATAGGTGGCAATGCAAGCCTGTAAGCCACCTCTCACACTCTCTCCAGAATCTCAAAAGGTCCGATATACCTAAGGTTCAACTTGCCCTTCTTTCCGAACCTCATTGCACCTTTCATGGGTGATACCCGAAGTAACACTCTCTCTCCTACCATGAGTGCAACATCACGAACTCTACGGTCGGCATAACTCTTCTGCCTGGACTGAGCTGTGCGAAGTCTATCCTGAATAATCTTGACCTTATCCAAGGCATCCTGTACTAAATCTTTACCCAATAACCGAGCCTCCCTCGGATCAAACCACCCAACTGGCGACATACATCGTCTACCATATAATGCCTCATAGGGAGCCATCTGAATGCTCGACTGGTAGTTGTTATTGTAGGCAAACTCAGCTAACGGCAAACACTGATCCGAGGAACCTCCCAAGTCAAAAACACAGGCGCAGAGCATATCCTCCAAGATCTGAATAGTACGCTCAGACTGCCCGTCCGTCTGAGGATTAAATGTTGTGCTCAACGCAACCCGCGTACCCAACTCACACTGAACTGCCCTCCAAAAGTGCGAGGTAAACTGCGTACCTCGATCAGAAATAATAGACATGGACGATCTCACGAATATAAAGCTCTACTATCCGCTCCGAGGAATAGGTAACTGCCACAAGAATGAAATGCGCTGACTTAGTTAGCCTGTCCATAATGACCCAAACTGCATCGAATTTCCTCTGAGTCTGTGGGAGTCCAACAAAGAAGTCCATAGTGATACACTCCCACTTCCACTTAGGAATATCTAAACTCTGAAGTAAACCACTAGGTCTCTGATGCTCACACTTTACCTCCTGGAAATTTAGGCACCGAGCTACATAGGTAACTATGTATTTCTTCATTCGCCTCCACCAATAATGCTGCCTCAAGTCCTGATACATCTTGGCGGCGCTCGGATGAATAGAATACCGGGAACTGTGGGACTCCTCAAGGATCAACTCACGAAGTCCATCCACATTAGGCACACAAATATGACCCTGCATTCTCAAAACTCCGTCATCTCCAATAGTAACCTGCTTGGCACCACCGTGTTGCACTGTTTCTCTAAGGACAAGTAAATGAGGATCGTCATCCTACCAATCTCTGATGTGCTCAAATAAAGAAGACCGAGCAACTGTACAAGCTAGAACACGATTGGGCTCAGAAATATCTAACCTCACGAACTGGTTGGCCAAGGCCTAAATATCCAATACAAGCAGTCTCTTACCAACTGGAATATATGCAAGGCTACCCATACTGACTGACTGTCTAGTCAAAGCATCGGCCACCACATTGGCCTTCCCGAGAAGATACAATATGGTGATATCATAGTCTTTCAATAGCTCCAGCCACCTCCTTTGCCTCAAATTGAGTTCCTTCTGCTTCAACAAATACTGCAAGCTCCGATGATCAGTGAATACCTCACATGGCACGCCGTAAAGATAGTGCCTCCAAATCTTCAGCGCGTGAACAATGGCTGCCAGCTCTAGATCATGAATATGGTAATTCTTCTCGTGATCCTTCAGCTGCCATGAAGCATATGTAATAACATTGCCACCCTGCATCAATACCGTACCCAAACCAATACGATATGCATCACAATATACTGTATAAGATCCTGAACCTGTGGGTAACACCAATACCGGTGTTGTAGTCAAAGCTGTCTTGAGCTTCTGAAAACTCGCTTCACACTCATCTGACCACCTGAACGGGGCACCCTTTTGGGTCAATCTGGTCAACGGGGTTGCTATAGGTGAAAACCCCTCCACAAATCGACGGTAATAGCCTGCCAAACCTAGGAAACTACGGATCTCTGTAGCTGATGTGGGTCTAGGCCAATTATGGACTGCCTCAATCTTCTTAGGATCCACCTAAATACCCTCTGCTGATACAACATGACCCAAGAAAGTAACTGAACTCAATCAATCCTCGCATTTTAAGAACTTAGCATATAACTGGCTGTCTTTCAGAGTTTGAAGAACGATCCGAAGGTGCTGCTCATGCTCCTCTCAACTATGGGAGTAGATCAAGATATCATCAATAAACACAACCACAAAGAAATCCAAGTAGGGTTTGAACACCCGGTTCATCAAATCCATGAAAATGACATCACTAGAAACTCATAATGCCCATATCAAGTCCAAAAAGTTGTCTTAGAAACATCGGATGCCCTAATCCTTAACTGATGATAGCCAGATTGGCACCCTGAATCTGATCAAATAAATCATCAATCCTCGGCAATGGATACTTGTTCTTGATGGTGACTTTGTTCAACTGCCGATAATCTATACACATCCTCATCGATCCATCTTTCTTCTTCACAAATAACACAGGTGCACCCTAGGGCGAGACACTAGGTCTAATAAAGCCCTTATACAGCAAATCTTGCAACTGCTCCTTCAATTCTTTCAACTCTGGCGGGGTCATGCGATATGACAGAATGGAAATAGGTTGAGTGCCCGGAGCCAAATCAATGCAGAAATCAATATCCCTGCCGGGTGGCATCCCCGGCAGGTCTGCAGGAAACATTTTTGGAAACTCACGAACAACCGGCACCGAATCTATGGAAGGAACCTCCGCACTAGAATCACAGACATAAGCCAAATAAGCTAGACACCCCTTCTCGACCATATGCCGAGCCTTCACATAAGAGATAACCCTGTTGGCAGAATGGCCAATATTCCCTCTCCACTCTATTCGAGACAACCATTGCAAGGCTAAGGTCACCGTCTTGGCGTGACAATCTAATATAGCATGATAAGGTTATAGCCAATCCATACCCAGTATGACTCCCAATGGTGACCACACACAAATGATAAATATGATCTACAATAATAGCATCTTCCACTAGTGTGGACACATGCACAGGAGCACTCAAAGATTCACGGGGCACAAACAAATAGGAAGCAAAATAGGAAGACACATAGGAGTAAGTAGATTCCGGATCAAATAGAACTGAAGCACCTCTACTGTAAACTGAAATAGTACCTGTGATAACAGCGTCAGATGACTCAGTCTCAGGCCTGGCTGGTAAACATAACACCGGGGCTGGGCCTCACCACCCTGAACTACGTCCCTGGGACGACCTCTAGCTGGCTGGTCTTTACCTCTAACGTCCTGACCTCCACCTCTAACTATTTGGACCCTACCTCTGGTTGCCTGACCCCTGCCTCTGGCTGGCTGAGTAGGTGGTGCAACAACTGGTGCCGGAACCATGGCACGAGAACTCTGATGTTGTGAGATGCCCATTGCCTGAGGGCAAAATCTAGTAATGTGCCTTGGATCACCACAAGTATAACATAACATCGACTGCTGTGATTGCTGACCCTGCAACTGACCCTGTCGACCTGAATAACCACCCTGATTACTCTGGAGTGGAGGTGCACTAATAGGAGTTGGTGGTACACTGTAGGCTAGCTGGTCAGAATAATGCATCTGAGGGCCAGGACCACCTGAGGCATCGTGGGATGCCTAGAGCATTGAATAAAACGGCCTGGGAGGATGGCCTCTACCAAAAGTACTCCTGCCTCTAGATGAGGCACCGCTGAACTCACCGGAATGACGAGGCCTCTTGTCAGACCTTTGACCTCCCTAAGTAAGAACCATCTCGACTCGTCTGGCGACATTAGCAGCCGCCTGAAAAGAAATCTCACTCCCAGCTCCTTAGCCATCTACAATCTTATAGGCTGAGCAAGTCCATAAATAAACCTCCTCACCCTCTCTCTCTCGGGAAGCAGAAGAATGGCATTATGGGGCAAATCCACAAAACGGGTCTCATATTGAGTAACAGTCATACTGCCCTACTGGAGACGCTCAAACTGACGGCGACGCTCCTCTCTCAATGTGATAGGCAGAAACTTCTCTATGAAGAGCTGAGAGAACTGGTCCCAAGTAAGAGCAGGCGACCCAACTGGTCTGGTCAATATGTAATCTCTCCACCAGTTTTTGGCGAAAACAGTCATCTGAAATGCAGCAAAATCGACCGCTTGGTCTTCACTATACCCATGTTATGTAGAACCTTGTGACAGCTGTCAAGATACTCCTGGGGGTCCTCTGAAGGAGCACCACTGAAGTGAACAGGCAAGATCTTGGTAAACCTGTCCAATCTCCATAAAGCCTCAGAAGACATAGCTGGCCCATCTCTTACCTGTGCTGCAATAACCGGCTGAACTAATCTGATTGGCTGAGCTTCTAGAGCCTAATACTAAGGAGCTATCTGCTCCAGAGTGGGAGTGGTAGGAGTCTGGGATCCTCCTCCAACCTGAGAGACTGTTGATCCATGGGAAATGCGCCAGTCTGGGGCACACTCTCCATAAGGCCCACCAAACGGACCAAAGCGTCCTGAAGTACTGGGGTAGCAATGAACCCCTCCGGAACCTGAGCTGGTCTGACAAGCACAGTCTGGACTGGAACCTCCTTGTCAATCTCTATCAGAGGCTCCACTGCTAGGGCTGCTACTCGGGCCCTAGGCTGAGCCCTGCCTCTGCCTCTGGCATGGCCTCAGCCTCGACCTCTGCCCCGTGTAGGAGCTATCACTGGAGGCTCTGCCTGCTGTTTAGCTGAGGAAGCGGTCCGTTTTCTCACCATCTACGAGAGAATAAGAGTAGAAGAGTTCAATCAGTATTGAGAAAGCAAAATCGCACGACAAAGAAGAATAGAAGTGAAACTTGTTCCTAAACTTCATAGCCTCTGGAAGATAAACACAGACGTCTCCGTACCGATCCTGCAGACTCTACTAAGCTTGCTCGTGAATCGTGAGACCTAGGAAACCTAGTGCTCTGATACCAACTGTCATGACCCGAAATTTCCCTCCGACAGGACCGTGATGGCGCCTAACATTTCACTTGCCAGGTAAGCCAATGTTAGAGAACCATTAAACTAATTCCTTATTTCCATTCAGTAAATACAATAATTAACTAAAATAAAATATAATAAGTGTAAAATATCATAAAACTGTATTAATTACTACCACCCGGATCCGGAGTCACAATTCACGAGCATTCTAGAATTTACTGCAAGTAATAGTCTGAAAGAAATACAACTGTCCGAATGAAAGAAAATAGTAGGACATAAAAGATAGACATGGACTTCAAGGTCTGTGAACGCCGATAGATCTACCTTGAGTCTTCGAACATCAGACTAGTAGTAAATCTCGATCAACCTGAGCTGGTATCAAAATCTGCACAGACAGTGCAGAGTGCAGCAACAGTACAACTGATCCCATGTACTGGTAAGTGTCGAGCCTAACCTCGACGAAGTAGTGACGAGGCTAAGGCAAGGCACCTACAAATCAACATATACAATTTAACAGTGTATACGCAAATAACATGAATGAAGAACTAAACGGGAAATGTCAGGAGGGAAAATATACTAAGGGGAATACAAGATAAAGGACTACAACAGAATGATCACCGGAGCAGTCAATATACCATGATTCAACAGGAATAGTGAATACAGTAAGAAAAGATGTATGGCATCACCCGGTTCGCGAGGCCACTGTCACGTTCGTGAAGGGTACTGACTGCCAAGCCTTAGCATTCGCGAGACCCAGCTCGCGTTCGCGATGGTTACTCCCCCCTGGCCTTCGTGTTCGCAAGACGTTGCTCGCGTTCGCGTTGAAGGAATGACCAACCCCCCCTCCCCAAGTCCCCACACACTTCGCGGTCGTGTTGAGCCGGTCGCGTTCGTGAAGGGTAAATCCCCCATCACTTCGCATTCGCGACCAGGACTTTGCGTTCACGAAGAAGAAGTCTCAGCCTCATCAGGTAACTCTTCGCGTTCGCGAGAGGACCTTCGCGAACGCGAAGTCGGATATGACAGACACCAGAATCTGCAGAAAACCAGATTGTTCCCAAGTCCAAAACATCCTGTGGCCTATCAGAAACTCACCCGAGCCCCCGGGGCTCCAAATCAAACATGCACACAAGACTAAAAATATCATACGGGCCTGCTCGCACTTTCAAATCACCGAAATAACACCTAGAACTCTAAATGTAGCACCAATTCAAATGAAATAATCAAGAACACTTTAAAATTTTTATTTTCTCAACTGGACGTCCGAATCACGTCAAATCAACTGCGTTTCTCACCAAATTTCACAGACATGTCTTAAATATTATAATGAACCTGTACCAGGATCCGAAACTAAAATACGGACCCGATACTAACAATGCCAAATGTCAATCAATTCTTAAAATCAAATAATTTCCAAACTTTTACCTTTCATCAAAAATTCATAACTCAAGTTAGGGACCTCCAAATTTGATTCCGGACATACGCCCAGGTCACATAATTTGATACGGACCTACCGGGACTGTCAAAGCACGGATTTGGGCCCGTTTATCAAAAATATTGATCGAAGTCAACTAAAATTAACTTTTAAGGCAAAAGTTTTTATGTTTATTAGTTTTAAACATAAAAGCTTTCCGAAAACTTGCCCGGACTGCGCACGTAAATTGAGGAGGATAAAAATGAGATTGTAAGGCTTAAGAGCGCATATTCGAATTCTAAAATATAAGATGATGCAGTTGATTTTCCGGAGATTCTGAGGTAGCTGTCGTGTTTCGCAGACCTTGTCTCTCCTTCCCTATCTCCTTGTTTATTGTATTTCGTCTTAGACAATTATAGATCGTATTTTCCAGACTTGTATTCATAATAGATGCTCATGTACTCAGTGACACCGAGTTTTGGGAGTATTTATATATATATATA